>VYXH01009417.1:194374-222350 GCA_013397275.1 Burhinus bistriatus
TTTCCCTCCGTACCCCTTAGTCAGGTGTCAGTTAAAACAAAGGTACTTTTGTGTAGCAGTCAGGCAACAAATGTGGTTGGCTTAAGGACGAGTACAGTAATTCAGTGCAATGCAGAGCGGGTGGCCCAGTGCTCAGACTGTTAATAAAGGGACAGAAAAGAACCCTTCTATGAACGGACTTCATTGATGTTTTTCTTAGGAACTAAAGCTACAGAGAATGTAAAAATACACAATTTCCAAATTTTTATTTTAAAATGTTGTGGGTTGTTTGGGTTTTTTTTGGTGTTTTTTTTTTTTTGTTGCTGACACTGTACTTGTTACCATCTGTTATTAGATTACTAGGACATGGGCTGTTGACTGCTTTTTCTGGTTAGTGAACAGTTAATTCTCTAGCGTTGGTACATAAGTCAGATCTTTTATTTGCTAGTAGTACTTGCAAGCGTCTTAAATTTCTGACATTATTTGGTTCAGAAGCTTAGCAGCTCTTGACAGTGATCCTAGAGTTTCTGAGAATAGTTTTATAACCTCTGAGAAACTTAAGATAATGTGTATCAGTGCAAAATAAAAGCATATCCTTGTGGGGACTTGCAAGGTTGTTGCCTGCATTTAAGAGGTGTGTGACACTGCGGTCTGATGATGATAAGAATTTGCTGTCTAACTTGTTTTTTTTAAAAAGCGTAAATATTTCCCATGACAGTTTAATTTCAGACATGAAATATGAAGGTTCAGATGTGTTTACACAAAACCAGTTTTGATGATAACCTTTGTCTGAACACCTGTTAAGTACGATTGTGATCATGTAATATTGTGGATTAGAAATGTACGGACTAAATATGGAAACAAGAGAGTTTCACTGGGTTTTGAGGTTCAGACTTCCAGTCAGTTCACGCTTTTCAATCTGTCTTGGTTTTTCTTGATACTATATGTAACAAAGATGAACACCCATAAAATGATATCTTTCTCTGATTCTCAGACGTGAATGAATTGAAGGAGTGCCTTCAAGTACTAGTGAAGGAACAGCAAACTCTGGCCACACAAACTGCTACAACAGCTCTTTCAGCTATGAGGCTAAAGCAGAGGCTAGTTATCCTGGAACGATATTTCATTGCATTGAACAGAACAGTTCTTCAGGAGAATGTCAAAGTTAAGTGGAAAAGCAGTAGTATTCCTCTGCCTACTGTGGATAAGAAAAGGTAATGACACATGCATGAACAAGTTAATACATTAGGGAAGTGATAGAAAGGTTATCAACCTGTGTGTGAGAGCTTAATGCAATTTCTTCCTTCTTGTGAAATGTCAGCAATAAAGAAACTCCTTCTTATTTCTTAAGATGATTTTACGTGGTGTTACCTGCCATTCAGTTGTCCTCTTTGCCTGATGCTTCTTTATAGTGTCTCTGTTCATACTGATGGGTTTTGATTGTAATACATTGCTGCAGATATTATTCTTTGAGCTATAAGTATACTTTTATTGAGGTATTCCTATTGTTCTACTCAGCTAGAAAGTACAGAGAAGCCTGTTTCAGAAATTATTCTGATGGAGGTTACATAATTCTAATAGCATTAATATATATTTTTTTGTCAATATTTGCTCAGTTAAGGCACATAACAAATTTAAAGATACAAATACTTAAAAGTTGACCAGTTTTCCTTAGTTGGATAAGAAATGCTGTAATGGTACTTTTTTTTTTTTTTTTTTTTTTTTTGTGAAATCAGCTTTGGGAAGATATAAATATGTATATACANGAAACTGTTCCCAGAGAACTAACTGAATAAGAAATTACGTGATTACTTTCCATGTCTAGATAGATTTTTCTATTTTTAGGTCAATAAGCTATCAGATGAGGCATTAAAGAAGCTATTCAGTAGCTGAACAAGGTTGCTGTCTGACAGAACAAGCAATTCAGCCAGGGAAATTTTTGTGTTAGATTGTCTCTAGTTTCAAAAATGAAAGGAGACAGTAAGTAGATATCATGACTAGTTATTATGGGATTGGAGTTCTGACAATGATATCTTTCTCTGAATAGTCTGTTCTCTGAATTTTATTTTTTTGAGTTCTGATGAAAAAGAACACTGGTATATTTAAGTTACCAGATTGCTAAAAATGCCACTTTAAATCTTTTCTCTTTTGAAAAAGTTGCAAGCAGTTCATTTTCTTTTGATGTGAGATTAAAAAGAAAGCAGAATTGTTGGTGAATTTCTGAGAGGAAGCAGTAGGGAACCTCCTGTCGGAAAGTACAAAGGAAAGCTTACTTAAATTAATGTGACTGTTTGCATAAAAAGAAAAGCTAACACAAATGTGTGCGAGCCCAGTGGATATTAATAACAGTTCAAGCTATCTATCTTCCTTATGTATACCAGTACAGAAGCTGTAAAGAGAGATTCACAACATTGACACTTGAATGGAAAGATAAGAAATGACAAAATTAATGGAAGTAATTATCAGTAATTGAAGATTTGTTTAAAAAAAATAGCCTATAAGTGTAGTTTATGCAGTCCAAATTAACTAGAAGTACAAACTTCTTAGTAAATAATGAGTACATGAAGTATGTTATGTCTGTGTATTTTGAATATACATTCATAATTTCACTCTGGGTAACTATAGGCACACCTTTCTGATGGCAGTCAGTTATGCCAGTCTAGTTTATTTTTTCCTCTGTGAAGCTTTTTGATGTTGGGGGTTGAGTTGGTTGTTCTTTGAAGCAGCTGAAGTTGACATTTTGATGTTGATTACCTTCATTCTCAAGAGACAATTACAGTTCTTTACAAATAAAAATTGTGTAATTATATATGCATGCATATATATAAATTATAAAATTGTCAAATACTCAAGTTATAAAAATAATTACTAATATAAATATATATTATTATAATATAAATTATATCGAGACAATGCATATATAATTTTATTTAGCCCAAGACCTGTAGGCAAAGGTGTAGAAGGACTTGCACGAGTCGGATCCCGAGCAGCACTTTCATTTGCATTTGCGTTCCTTCGTAGAGCCTGGAGGTCAGGTAGGTCTACTCTGTAGTGTATTGCATATATTTTTCGTTAGAAGACAGATGATTCATTGAAGCGTGTGTGTATTAAATATTTACATATAACGTATTACATATACATTTATAAATGTTAGATTTGCATAATTGTGATTTATGTTTATGTGGTATTATGCCCAACAATACTGTTGCTGATTGAAGCAATCCAAACCGGTACCAATGCTGTGTTGTGCTGGGATACTTTATGCTTAGGAATGCAAATTGGGATTTCATGAAGTTAATGTATTTTTAATGCCAGGTTTCAGAAAAGCTAGATTTATTCTTCAGACAGGATCAATCCACTATATTACTACACGATAGTAGCAGATTAGAAGAGGAGTTTGGAGCAGTAGGGTGAAACTTGTGTTTAGTTTGTGTACTTGTCAGTGATTGTCAAATTGCAGATGTTGGCAGAATTGTAATCTGTGCCACCTTATCTGTTTGTCTCAGTCTGCGCTGTTTGTTCAGATGGCAGCTGTTTGGTTCACTCTTTGTCCAGCCAGCCCTAGTAGTTCTTCTGATTTCCTCAGCAAATGCATAGTAGGATGAGCTGGTTAAAGAATTGTCACCTTTCTGAATGTATTTTTTCTGAACTAGGTAGTTCTTCAGAAGCCTTGCAATCAAAATGTTCATGTGAACATTGAGAACTTTGTACATATTATTGACTTGTAAGCTTGAGGTTAAAAAAAAAAAATCCACAAAATATTGTATATAAAAATTTGTATAAATTTTGTAAAGATGTGAGTGTAACTCGTATTACTGTGTTCCTTAGGTGAAGATGCAGACCTGTGCAGTGAATTGTTACAGGAATCACTTGATGCACTACGAGCTCTACCAGAGGCATCCCTTTTTGATGAAGGGACTGTATCTTCTGTATGGCTGGAAGTGGTGGAAAGAGCTACTAAATTCCTAAGGTCTGTTGTGACTGGGTAAGTTTCTGGTTTTGAGTATCGCTGAAGTAGCTGTTAAATGGCAAACTTGCATCTCTTAGCAGCTGATGGTATAAGCAGAATAGTTCATGAGAAAATTGAAAAGATTGCTTTCCTTTTCTAATGTTATTGTACAAGCAAGCAGAAGACATATGAACTGTTTAAATGATGCTCTTTAAATATGATCTAATTCCTTTAACTGTTTAAGGAAAACCTGAATTAGAGTAGTCCTCATCAGTGCATGTACACTTACCTGAAAAATAGTGTTTCACTAATGTAAACTGTATCCACAGGAAGAGTGCTTTGGTAGTACAATATATGCGTATACTTAATTGTGCCTTTCTAGTATAATAAAATAATGCAGACTTCTGTGCATTATGAGGGAAAATATACTCATATTTGACTTACAGCACTCCCCTGCTTTTCCCTGTTATTTAAGGAGGCTTAAAGTTACCGTTTTACAATAGTTACCAGAAATCAATTGTCTTTTGAATGCTGGAACTACATCCTTATGGTGAATATTATAAAGAATATTTGAATTTCACCTGTGAAAAATGTTTTTCTTGTTCTTAGCATAATTAATAGAGCTATAGAGTAGATAGTGAAGCTTGAGGCAATTTTAAAGCCTAGATGCTACTCTTGCATGGAACACATCAGGTTTTCTTCTTCGTTGCTTTCATCACCAATTTTATATTTTTCTGTAAGTTTAATGGTTCTTGGTGTGTTGTAGATGCTTTTGGTAAGCAAGTATGTATTGTTTCCAATTACTTGTTAGTTAATGCATATTGTTTGACTTTTAAATAGAGATGTGCATGGAGCTCCCAGTACCAAAGGGCCAGGAAACATTCCGTTACAAGACCAGCACTTGGCACTTGCCATATTGCTAGAACTGGCAGTGCAGAGGGGTACACTAAGGTGAGAAGCTTGAGCATTTTTAACCCTCACTGTCTGTTGGAATGGCCTGAGCACTGTCTGTCTTCACTTTTCCGGGGTTTGGGTTTAATGTAATAGTTGTGTTTCAAAGCATATGAACCTTTTCTGTAATGCAGTGGCGATCAAGCTCTTATGTTAGCTAGATTGCAAAATCCATTTGATATTTTGATAATCTGTTTAAAATGGAAAGCCATGACATCTGATATTGCCAAACTTCAAAATGTAGAAAGTGAATTGTATGAATAACCTAAAATAATGTTTTTAGGAATACTTATTAATAGATGTAAACTTCCTCTTTCAGCCAAATGTTGTCTGCAGTTATGTTGTTGCTTCAGCTTTGGGATAATGGAACGAGAGAAACAGATAATGAGCGATCTGCACAGGGAACAAGTGCACCCCTTCTCCCTTTGCTACAAAGATTTCAGAGTATAATATGTAATAAAGATGTGCCCAATACTGAGGAAGAGATTCAGGTACTTACCCTTGGATTATTTGAAAGGGGCATTATGTTGGTATCAAATTTCATTTGACTGGCTAAAATAATTACAAAATTATCCAAACAAAATTTAGATTTACTTTGGTGGTAGTGTTTTCCATTGCAAGATGTATATACACCACTGTTGTTTGGTTTTCACGCGTACATTTGAGTTTCTTGAGGTAGGATGAGGAATGTCATAATATGGTTAGAGGTAAATATTGTGTTCCAGAGTTAATGCTTTTGTGATAATTAACTTAGAGATGTGGCTAGTTAACTTCTCTGCTCATTTAGATTGTTTTTATTTAGTTGTGTTTGAAGTTAATTGAACTATGACTCTTAGCGAATATTATTGATGTTGATAAAACATAGTAAATCAGTTTTATTATACTTGTAACTTTCTATTATATTAAAAATCTGACTGTATTTTCTCAACATGTGTTTTTGGAATTTTCCTCTACTGTAAGAAAAAGGATGTGCAGAGTTAATTTGTTTTCTCTTACACTTGTGCAGATACACAGCATGTCTAAGATGTATTGTGCATCTGTATGTGTAGTGGCATAGGAATACCTTGAATATTCTTCTGACTGCACTTTTTTCTTTTCTAGCTCCTGACTTACCCTCTGAGTCCAAATGAAAGTTTTCTAAGGTATCTGACTTTACCACAGGACAATGAGCTAGCGATTGATCTGAGGCAAACAGCTGTAGTGATCATGGCCCATTTAGATCGTCTAGCCACCCCATGTATGCCTCCACAGTGTAGCTCTCCTACATCTCATAAGGTAACTGTTTGCAATGCCAAATTTAGTAAGATGTTTTTCCTGAAAGTGTAACTGATTTTCAGTTTGGAAGGAAAACGACTCCTAAGATTCTTCAAATTTCTTTTTGATTTTCACAAAGTAACCTTGAGTTGCCTAAATTTTTCTTATTTTGTTATCTTTTATTACATCAGTGGTCTTTCCATCAGCCTTGGAGTACAATTCTATGGTTTGTGTACCATTCTTTCTTATCACAATACTATGGCTAATTCTGCCATGTTTTGAACCTTTCCCTGTGTTTTATCAGAGTAAATGCTCAAAAGCAGACTTTATAAATGTTGGGTGTCTGACGTATTTTAAAAAAAAAAAAAGAAAAAAAGAAAAAAAAAAAGGAAAAAAAATGTTAAACTTTCCCAACTTAAAAAATCTCTGAACACTTACTTTAGGTATTTATAACTTATTCAGTAGCAGACTAAACTGAGTACGTTGCATGCAAATCTTTATTTTTGATATCTTCTAATAGGTAAGCTTTATTGACTGCTGGCAGTAATGACTGTCACAGATTTGAGTATATTTGGCATATAAAATTAAAAATTATTCTGCTCTATGCATTTTATTAAGTTGCATATTTCAAAATTAGTATTTACAGAATTTCTTATTTTCTAGGGATCTTTGCAAGAGGTCATTGCTTGGGGTTTAATAGGTTGGAAATATTATGCCAATGTGAGTGGTCCAATTCAATGTGAAGGACTTGCCAATCTTGGCGTTGTGCAGGTTGCCTGTGCAGAGAAACGTTTTCTAATATTATCTAGGAATGGACGAGTTTATACACAAGCGTACAACAGCGATACTCTGGTGAGAGGTTTTTTTTTTACATGTTTTTAAAAATGTGTTCTCTTCTATATTACTTCATAGCATAAGTCTGCTCCTTTAACTATTTACAGTACCTTGGAAGAGTAGATGGAGGCATGCTGAACGTTGTGAGCTTCTGTGCTGTTGTTTTTGAACTTTCAGAAATAGTGGTTTTGATATCTTGTATTGATTTGATGAAATGCATCTGGTTTCTCTAATTTCTGTCAGGCTAGAGGTTATGAACACAGCGGTAATTGCTTTCATTGGTATGCTGGCCTTAATAAAACCTGTAGAAATTGACAGATATGAAATGGATTTTACTTCAGTGATATAACACTGTGTCCAAACTGTGTAAATTCTCAAACAAAACTATACTGTACCAGAAACATTTGTCACTGGGATTACCTGTAAGATTAAGATAAACACCTTTTTCATATATACTGAAGATCTTATAAGGTTCGGAACAAAATAGCTTCAGAGTATTATTTTTGCCAGACTCGAATGGGAGATTTGACCTTTTTTTCTTCATACCTTCACTTCATTAATTTGAGTTCGCAGTTTTGATAAAGTCTTAGGAAAACTGTACATAGTTATTCTGTATATAGGCAAGTGATGGAAATATAAGCACTTTTTCTAATTGTATTGCTTTTGTTTGATTCACAGGGACCACAGCTGGTGCAGAGTCTAGCTTCCAGAAATATTGTGAAAATAGCAGCACATTCAGATGGGCATCACTATCTTGCTTTGTCAGCAAATGGTGAAGTTTTCTCTTGGGGTTGTGGAGATGGTGGAAGACTAGGCCATGGGGATACAGTGTATGTAATAAAAATAATCATAACACTTATTTGCCAGTGTTCTGAATTTGTAGTAAAAACTATTTAGTTGTGTATACAGGCACATTCAGCATTTGACATTCGTCTCTGTTATCGAACAGAAATTGCATTCTCCCTGCATGTTTTCGCTGCCTGTGATATTTCCAGTTCTGTATTAATGTTAGATTCTGAAATATTTGTAGACAGAGGGTGTAGTAGTGGTTGCACTGTTACTGGTCTTTTTGTTTATGGTTTTATGAATCCACAACACATTTTCTGTAGGAGCATTGACTCCGATGTCAGAGTGGGGTCATAATTTCCTATGCAGTCATGTTGCATATATCATTCCTTTTTTCCCTGTGTTAAACAACAACATTAGTGTCCTGCTTTTGTGTAGGAGGAGTCTTCTACAGGGGTATTCTGTAGAGGGTGTATGTCAATATATTTTAGAGATTTCAAGTGTCTTCCCCCAGTGCTGAATTCCCTATAAAGCAAGGGAGTTAGTACACAAGGGTTAGCGGTTTCATGAAATTAATTATTTAGATAGAGCAATTAAAGATAATATTTTTATAGTAGACAGATATTTTTTAAAACACTACATTAATTTAACTGGAAGTAGAAATCAAAGACATTCAGTGATTTGTATGTTGTTGAACAATCAACTTAATTTTTGGCTTATAGCTCTATGTATATCTTGATATTTCAGGCTAGTAATAAGGTTTGCAGGTAAAATGGCAGCAATTGTTTTCTAACAAGTATGTCTACTCATCAGATCACCTTTTGTGAAATATGTCACCTTCTTTTTAAATAGCCCTCTGGAGGAACCGAAGATGATATCTGCTTTATCTGGCAAGCAAGCTGGGAAACATGTTGTTCATATTGCATGTGGAAGCACCTATAGTGCAGCCATCACTGCTGAAGGAGAGCTATATACATGGGGACGAGGAAACTATGGCAGGCTTGGTCATGGTATGTTACTTGATATCTTTAAGTTGTTTGTCAAAGAATTGTTCAGTGCCTGTCTCAAATGATCTTTTGTCCAACTTGCCTAAAGCTGATAATGTGATTTCACGTGAATTAAATTTCTGAGTTCTGTGAAAATAAGCAGTTGATTGGAGAAGAAAAATCTACACTGTTCTCTACCTTGTGAAGCAAAGACTATCTCATGGGTTAAATCCATATTAGATACCTAAGAAACCATATGGGATGATGCTCAAATCTGTAAACAAAACCAAGCCAACACCCCCCTACCCCCACACAACAAAACACCCAAAAGCAAGCAAAAAAAAAACAAAACAAAACCCAAAAACCAAAACACCAAACAAAAGAACCTACCAGACCTTCGTGGTTTTGCATCTCTCAGAACTACTTTGTTTTGAAGGTTCTAGTGAAGATCAGACCATCCCAATGCTGGTCACGGGGCTGAAAGGACTCAAAGTTATTGATGTGGCCTGTGGAAGTGGAGATGCTCAGACTCTTGCAGTTACTGAAAATGGTTAGTAGCAAAATATAACTTAACACTTTAAGTAAGCTTACCTTTTCTTCCTTTCGTTCTGAAGTTACTTATACTGCAGACATTATCCTTATTTATAGTGGCTCGAATTCTGTAAGAATTTGAAGCTGAAATTCCTTTGGGGGAAATACATAGGTGCATTTGTACATTCTTGCGTATAATGTGTGCAGATACATTTCCATGCATAGATATGCAATGTATTCCTTATGAGTATGCACATATATATTTCTATGTATTTTAAATACTCATGTAAATGTATAATATACACACAAAATATTACATATATGTACATATGCATCTAAATTTTATGCATTATTATGTAAGTGTAAATTGCTCATGTTGTCACAACAGCCAGAATTTTGAGTAAGAGAGTTGTCTTTGTTAATCTGTGGGAGGTGCCAAAGAGGGGCTGTATTGGAATCCTACTTCCCAGCATCCCTGAGTGACATGCCTAGGGTGAGACAGATTCAAAACCTGAATTTCAATGTGTGAAGTTAAGCCCCAAAGTCATCCCTTAGGAAGCAGATAGCTCTTGGAAGCTCATTGTTCTTTTAAAATATAGCTGGTTATGGTGATGTGCAGTATTTAAAAACTGAAAGGTTTGCTCATCCAGGAAATGGAAACCTGGATTAAAATTTTGTTTTTCTTCTTGGTCTCCTTCTTCCTTGCTTCCATTGCTTATCAGAGTACCTTAGAGACTAGCTTATGCAAGTAGGGAGCATAAATGCGTCACAGTGTAAAACAAGACTTTCTTTTTGGGCATGCATGGGTTTACCATTCTTGAACCATAATTTTATTTGGTGTAGAAAGACTTGACTATTTCTAAGTTCCTACATTAGGGCTTAGATTTAGAAGTGTATTTCAAAAGAACATGATAGACAATAGCATTTTTAATTTCATTTTGTGAAATGGTTGAATGACAAGAACTGAAGATTAAGGAAACAGGTTTCACAACCAATTTGACAATTGGATGTGGAAACAGATTTTGCAAGTTCTTATAAATAACACCTTATAATAAAAGAAGGCAATTTTTAACTAAAGATCATACTACAGACTTGATTTGCAGTAGATCCTGTAGTTCATGTTTTTAAGAAGGACTTTCCGTACACTGATGAATTTTCAGTGCGTGTTATGTGTTACACTTTTTATGTTTAGTTTTGGCAGCATGGAAACTTCTCAAATCTTTCTCTTTCTTCTTACTATCACGATCTATTAGAAATTAATTCATAACTGCTATTCTTAAATTAAAATTTGAAAATTGTGCTTATTATAGAATCTCAGATTTTTAAGAACTTGCTTGTCAAACCACATAACTTAATTACATGAAAAAGCAATGCAATATTTTTTTTATTTTCTTTCTCTTAATTTAAAGGCCAGGTGTGGTCTTGGGGTGATGGAGATTATGGAAAACTGGGAAGGGGAGGCAGTGATGGTTGCAAGACTCCCAAGTTGATAGAAAAACTTCAAGATCTGGACATTGTGAAAGTACGCTGCGGGAGTCAGTTTTCTATTGCTTTAACCAAAGATGGCCAGGTCTACACCTGGGGAAAAGGTGACAATCAGAGACTTGGTCATGGAACAGAAGAGCATGTTCGATATCCCAAACTGCTGGAAGGCTTGAAAGGTAATTATCAGAGCTGGAAATACTCTGAAGTTCTTTTTGCTGTTGTTGGAACCTTTTACCAGACACTGATGATCTCAACTTTTAACAATGGTGGTACCATGTATGCTGTCATATTTTATGCTGGTCACATTGAAAAAGGTAATAGTGCACATTTCCCATCACTTCTGTGTTTATACCTTTGGAATTCTAGCAGACTTAGAGCCACTATGTTATGACTTCAAGTGCTGCTTGTCTTGTGTTCTCTTTCTTCTTAACTGCTTTTCTTTTATTAGGTTCACAGAATTGCTTATTTAAAACGTATTTTTGCATTGTCATGCAAATAAATATATGTATGCTTAGATTAAGGCATATGAATGGAATACATGGAAATCATAGACAACAAGTAATGTCCTTGAAGTTGTGTTTGTGCCAGTATTTTTGATTAGTTTATAACAGAATGAAGATTATTTCTTGCGTTTGTGAGAAACCTGAGGTTCTGTAGGAGACGATGAGGAAGAAAGCTCTTTTATTACTCTGTCTTTCCTAAAATGGTTGTTGATATGTGATGAATGATCTAATTGAAAGTAACTTTTGAATGAATAGCTACAATATAACTTTACAGTCTCTGTTCATAAATGGGGAGATCTTTTAATAAACCTTTCCTGAAAAAGTACCTAAGTAGAAGGGATACAAAATAGAACGTGTTTTGTTTTTTTTTTTAAAAACTTGTAAACTTTTGTACTTAATCTGTTTCTTAAGAATCTTTAAATGTTTCCATGGTTTTTCTTTTGCTGTACTCTTCCAATCCACTACTAAGGCAAAGGTGAGACTCTTGACATCCATGATGTGTTCATAGTTAAGTATGGTTGTCATTAGCACAGTTTTCCTTACCTCTGATATTTTTCTGTTAATGATTGTAATCTTTACGTTATATTTTGAATATTTGACTTTTCTATCAGGAAAAAAAGTGATAGATGTGGCAGCTGGATCTACCCATTGTTTAGCACTGACTGAGGATAGTGAAGTGCATAGCTGGGGAAGCAATGATCAGTGTCAACATTTTGATACTTTGCGGATCACCAAACCAGAGCCTGCAGCTCTCCCAGGATTAGATACAAAGCATATTGTCGGAATTGCTTGTGGGCCTGCTCAGGTAAGATTTATTTTTGAATTGTTAATTGTGATTTGTCTTTGTCTGTCACTGAGACTAGTTCTGTAAACTAATCACAGTCCCTCTTTCTGTGCTTGCATGACTTTTCTTATTCTTATTTCTTATTCTGAATAAATGAAAGCTTGGAAAAAATAAATCTTTTGCAGTTCCTCTGCCAAAAAGGGATGACTATCTTTCCCTCAGTTGGGTACTCTGAGAAGCAGCTATTTACCTGTTTTGGTTTTTGTCTGGTACAGCAGTTAAAGAGTTGTCAAGCAGAATGTTTCCTGCAGCAAAGGTAGTGAGGTATCTGGACTGGCATAACAGCACTTTGGAAAATGTGATAAGAGAGTTCTTTTCCAGGATTGGTAGGGTTTTATGTATGTTTACAAGGATGCAAGTGGAGGGTTTTCTCCAACAGATACGCTGATATTATTTCTGCATTTTGTATTACTCTTTGAAGGCAGATGTTAGCTTTGCACTCCTATCTCTAATCAGTGTCATCTTATATTTGGGAAATAACTGTTGAACTTTGTATATTGTTTCCGTTCATAGAGTTTTGCTTGGTCATCGTGTTCTGAGTGGTCAATAGGCTTGCGGGTGCCTTTTGTAGTGGATGTTTGTCCCATGACATTTGAGCAGCTAGATCTTCTACTAAGACAAGTGACAGAGGGAATGGATGGCTCCTCTGACTGGCCCCCTCCTCAGGAAAAGGAGTGTATGGCTGTGGCAACATTAAACCTTCTAAGGCTTCAGGTACCTTCAGTTTCTTACATATTGAGCAGTCATTGAACGGAATGTTTCAGTAAATTGTTTGGATGAAAATAGTGGACTTAATGTGCTTTAAAACATTTTTGTTGATTTTAAAAAGTGAAATAAGTACAACACCATTTTCTACTGTTTGAAATTTGGGAGCTAGTGGTTGTTTTTTTTTTTCTTCTCAACAGCTTTTGGATCTCATTAAAAATGAACTGTGAAAATAAATGGATTAAGCCTTGTGTATGCAGTCAATAAGCTCATACACTCAGAGATTTTGAGCCTTTCTAAGAATTTTAAATAGCATTTTTGAGAGTGAATGTCTTCTTTAGAAGGTATCTAACAGTCTCTGAAGATGTGCTTCTTTTCCTGGCATACCGTAGCGAAGTAGAAACAGTTTATGTTATTCTTTAGGTTATTATAGTTCAGAGTTTTTGGGGAGATAGTTAAATATGATTCATAATTTTTGAGTATTAGTTTAAATTCAGTATGTGTGTGGACAAGCCAGCGTTTCCCTTTAATTTTACAAATTTACAGGTAAAAGTTTGTATCTTGATCAGTGAAATTACTCAATTGGTCCAGGACTGACTTTTTTTTTTTTCAAGTTCACTTATTGTCTTAATTAAAATTTGCCTTTTTTTTTTCTTTTTTTTCTTTCTTTTTTTTTCAGCTTCATGCTGCCATTAGTCATCAGGTGGATCCAGAATGCCTTGGCTTAGGTTTGGGCAGTATACTGCTCAATAGCCTGAAGCAGACAGTGGTAACATTAGCAAGCAATGCTGGCGTTCTTAATACTGTGCAATCGGCCGCTCAAGCAGTGCTGCAGAGTGGATGGTCTGTGTTACTGCCAACAGCAGAAGAGCGGGCTAGGGCTCTCTCAGCGCTCTTACCCAGTGCAGGTTGGTCCTAAGTTTTAAACCTATTTGTTTTGTGCTTGCGTTTCTCGCTTAATAATAGCTTCTTCCATTCTTAGTTTCAGGGAATGAAATGAATGTAAGCCCAGGCCGTAGATTTATGATTGACCTCTTGGTGGGCAGCTTGATGGCTGATGGAGGCTTAGAGTCAGCACTAAATGCTGCTATTACTGCAGAAATTCAGGTACGTTTCAGCAGCTTTGCAGTTCTGTATAAACAGAATAAGAAGATCTATCAAGTGTTTTCTGAAGTTTGTGGATTGATGTTATGCTCTTTTGACCTGAAGCTTGAGTCAGTGTTTGTATGGAAGCATGAATCATATTCTTCTTTTTAGGAGAGTGTTTCTTTTCACTGGCTAGAGTGGTGATGTTAACAAGGGTAACAAATTCGTTCATAAAGATCTGTAATAGGAGCATAATTTTGCAAAGTGCTTTGTACCTTTCTGTGGGATTCTTGAATTCTTCAGTTCTTTGATGTCACCCATATCTCTCCAGCAGAAATTTCAGCCTTACTACTTCTGAATTCAGAATGAACGAATTCTTTGCAGCATCCCAAATTTCCATAGGTTCCATTTCAGACTGATTCAAATGTTCAACAAGAAGCTGACTAGGATGAAAGAAACATTCTGTATATACTGTCTTGTCCATTAGCCTCTCAGAGATGGGACATCCTCTGCACAGACTGCCTTAAATTGCCATATTTATGTATGGCTGAGAAAACAAAAATGTACTTTTCCCCTGCCTCTTCATTTGTTAAATTCTTCCTAGTATATTTTCTTCTTGGTTTCTCTCCACTGTTGGTAAATGGGGAAGTTTAGGATGCAGAGGAAATGCATGTTTTTAGTTTTGCTTTAATGCACAGTCTAGCGTTAGCATTTTCTGTTGTATTTAAAGACATGCAGGACCTCTTGTTTTGTAACCAAGTCTCCAAGGGCACATTTATGTTATAACATAGGTCAGGGATGCCTGAGCCAACTTCAGGTATGCGCTGAAAATGATCAGGTGGCAGCATACAACACTGCACAGGTTAATTTACATTGTCTAAAACCTGGGTGTATTCGTTTCCATAGAGTTCTGTATGACTGTAGCTCAAGTAGCAAGTCTAACCCAGGTTCTTCTCCAGTGGACTGGATTTGTTACTTTTAGAAATACAGAATAAACATGCCTTCATTTTGTGAACTGTGCAGCAGCTACTGGCATGTTTAAACATAGACAGCACAGAAATCAATTTACTTGGTTTGGTGGAAATGGAATTTGGAGTTTGTCTACTCTTGTTTACCTTCACACCCCCCTTGCTTTTTATATTATAATTGTTTAAAAAAAATTTTGCCCATGTTGTTGTTACGGAATATACAATACAGATTTGTCTGGTAGGAATTCTTTAATTTCTGTCATAGGTAAAAATAACTTGATCTTATCATGAATACTTGTTAGTAAAATGTTTCATAATCACAGTGGAAGTTTGCGTGTTTTGCTTAACTCGATTCACTTCTTTTAGGATATTGAAGCAAAAAAAGAAGCACAGAAAGAAAAAGAAATTGATGAACAGGAAGCAAATGCATCAACGCTTCATAGGAGCAGGACTCCATTGGACAAAGACCTTATTAATACTGGAATCTATGAATCTGCAGGAAAACAAAGTTTACCTTTAGTTCAGTTAATTCAACAGTTACTAAGGTAACTGGGAGGAGTGACTGACACTCCAGAGGGCCACGCTGCCATCCAGCATGACCTGGACAGGCTGGAGTGCTGGGCAGAGAAGAACCTAATGAGGTTCAACAAGAGCAAGTGTAGGGTCCTGCACCTGGGNTCAGACTGTTTTCAGCGGTTGCCAGCTACAGGACGAGGGGCAACGGGCACAAGTTGGAACATAGGAAGTTCCATTCAAACGTAAGAAAAAACTTCTTTACGGTGAGGGTGCCAGAGCACTGGACCAGGCTGCCCAGGGAGGTTGTGGAGTCCCCTTCTCTGGAGATTTTCAAGACCCGCCTGGATGCAGCCCTGAGTAATGTGCTCTAGGTATTCCTGCTTTAGCAGGGGAGTTGGACTAGATGATCTCTAGAGGTCCCTTCCAACTCTGAAAGTTCTGTGATTCCGTAATTGCTTGGAATTTGTCTTTTATTTTTATACAGAAGATCTGTTTAGATGTTTTAGTAACTAGTCAACTTAAGGATGACTAGTTTTGGTTAGCAAATTAATAGCTTCCTGCTAGCATTTTAGCTCCTCAGAATTCAAAATATTGAACGTTATCCTAGCTTTTCTATGGTTTCGCTATTTTGTTAAGGATCAAATTTTATACTTAATTACATGATTTTAGAAAGACTTACTGCCTTGCTTTTATGGATTTTGATACATCTTCTGTACTCTGAAAGTCTGTGTAACAAATATAGGACAAACATTCAAAAGCCTGTCCTTATGAAGTATGAGAATCAGCACAAATTTTTTGAGAATGGAATGTTTTGCCTCAAGAAGACTGTAGCTAGGGCTATAAGTGAATTTTAAATTCTTGACACTGAGAAAGAATTGTGAATGCATGACCAATAGGGTGGTGAGAACAAAGCTTCTTTATGTCAGCTACAGCAGTATTTAGTATGTAGCATATGTAGCAGGAAGTAATTGTAAGGTTACTAAAAATTTATTGTGCCTTTTCACTTAATTGTGATGGTAACCATGTGATTTAATCAGTAATGAGACTCTTTTTGAACAACAGTGTCATGACTTTCATTGCAGCCTTTCAGTGAAAATTGTCAGATTACGTTTTTTGTAGTGAGTGATGACAAAAAATACAAAATTGATGTATTTTAGGAATCCTGTTAAACAAAATGCCTCCACAAAACCATTGGCTTTTTGGGTATTATGTTGCAAACAAAGGAACATCCTACAAAAAAACTTTGCATAGGTTACTTATAGATTCGTGTGGCATTCTAGCTTAACCTGTGTTTCTGTGGACTGTCTTCACTATCAGCTTCCTTTAAGTACTTTACATACTTTTATACCAATTAGGAACATCGCTTCACAGACGATAGTCAAACTAAAAGATGTTGCTCGTCGCATTTCTTCCTGCGTGGACCATGAACATTATAGCAAAGAGAGATCTGCTTCTCTGGACCTGTTGCTCCGTTTTCAACGTCTACTTGTTAGTAAACTTTACCCAGGAGATTGTGTTGGGCAGGTCCCTAATACATACAGTAAGTTATTGTAAAAAAATAACTACCTCCCCAAGCATTTCTGTAATAACTCTTTTACAGGATAGCAGTTTCTTAGTTTATCTTCATGTCTCATCTATCAGCCTAGTTGCTGAGTCTGTCTAAAAAGTGTTTGAAAGTAGCGTCTTTAAATTGTTTTCTGTAAAGGAAAATTTCTCTTTGGAAGGCAACAGGATCTAGATAATAAACTTGTTATAAACTTGTAAAAAGATGTGGTTTCTTAATTCAGTACCGAGTGGCTGCATTTCAGAAGAGTTTGACAGCTTTTGAAATCTGTTTCTTAAGTATGACTATGTGATGGTTTTCTGTGCTCTTCCTGCTTTTTGTACAGGTCCTGACCTCTTAGGTGTTGGCTCTTTACTGAAGAAATACACTGCTCTTCTGTGCACGCACATTGGTGATATACTTCCTGTGGCAACCAGCATTGCTTCTAGTAGTCATAGGCATTTTGCAGAAGTATCTCGTGTCGTGGATGGAGATTTAACAGGTACGTTTTTCTTTGCTGTCCTCCTTTCCTCCCCTTCCACAAAATTATAAAGTTACATGGTACATGTTCTTGAAATTTCTAAATGACTAAAAAAAGAGGCAATTTAATCTTTTGATTGATGGGAGAGAAGGAGGGGAAATTTGATGGGGAAGGCAAGAGCTTTGTACTAAAGCAATAATAGAAGGCAGAGTGTATTGCTTGGTCATTTACTTCCAGGATGCTATAAATGTAGATCTTTAATTAAATCTGATTGTTTTCTATGTTTTAGGCATTCTTCTTCCAGAATTGGTGGTTTCTGTAGTGCTACTCCTCAGTAAAAATGATGGATTAATGCAGGAAGCTGGTGCTATCCCTCTGCTGGCTGGCTTGCTAGAACATCTGGACAGATTTAACCATTTAGCCCCTGGAAAGGAAAGGGATGACAATGAGGATTTAGCATGGCCAGGAATAATGGGTATGTACTAGTAGCATCTGGACTACTTACTTATGTTTTCATAAAGGAGCTATTCTGCTAGAGAAACTGGCAGCCCATGGCTTAGACAGGTGTACTCTTCGCTGGATTGAAAACTGGCTGGATGGCCGAGCCCAGATTGTTGTGGTGAATGGCATTAAACCCAGCTGGCGGCAGGTCTCAAGCGGTGTTCCTCAGGGCTCAGTTTTGGGGCCAGCCTTGTTTAATATCTTTATTGATGATCTGGATGAGGGGATTGAGTGCACCCTCAGTAAGTTTGCAGATGACACCAAATTAAGCGGGAGTGTTGATCTGCTTGAGGGTAGGAAGGCTCTGCAGAGAGATCTGGACAGACTGGATCGATGGGCTGAAGCCAATTGCATGAGGTTTAACAAAGCCAAGTGCCAGGTCCTGCACTTGGGTCACAACAACCCCAGGCAACGCTACAGGCTTGGGGAGGAGTGGCTGGAAAGCTGCCTGGCAGAAAAGGATCTGGGGGTCCTGGTGGACAGCCGGCTGAACATGAGCCAGCAGTGTGCCCAGGTAGCCAAGAAGGCCAATGGCATCTTGGCCTGTATCAAGAATAGTGTGGCCAGCAGGAGCAGGGAAGTGATCGTGCCCCTGTACTCAGCGCTGGTGAGGGGTTTGGAGAACATGTCTTATGAGGAGTGGCTGAAGGAATTGGGACTGTTTAGTCTGGAGAAGAGAAGGTTGAGGGGAGACGTTATTGCTCTCTACAGCTGCCTGAAAGGAGGTTGTAGTGAGATGGGAGCTGGTCTCTTCGCCCAAGTAACTAGTGATAGGACAAGAGGAAATGGGTTCAAGTTGCGCCAGGGGAGGTTTAGGCTGGACATTAGGAAAAAATTTTTCACTGAAAGAATGATCAAGCATTAGACCAGGCTGCCCAGGGAGGTGGTTGAGTCACCATCCCTAGAGGTGTTTAAAAGTCATGTAGATGTGGTGTTTAGAGACATGGTTTAGTGGCAGACCTGGTAGAGGAGGGTCAATGGGTCAATGGTTGGACTGGATGATCTTAAAGGTCTTTTCCAACCTAAACGATTCTATAATTCTGTGATTCTAAAAATGGTGACTATTCATGAAATACTCTTAGGAAGGGAATTCTACTTCACTGCACAAATTTTTATTAACCAATTCATATGGCAGTCACATGGCAGTATTTAGTTCTGTCAATATGTATAGAACTAGGATTAAGCAGAGTACCAATGCAACTTTTTAAAGACGTAGTTCACATCATTTTGCTTTTTGAGTGTGAAAAGTTGCAGTGAAAACATGAGTAGCACATCTGTGCATTTTGTTATTCTATCCATAACATAAAGGGAGAGTAATATGAAAGCTTTGAAGTAAGGAAGTTTTCTTTTCCCAGGACACTTTATAATATGGGCTATGTCTGAAGTGAAAAGAGAAGCAGAAAATGTGCATTTCTGATTGTGTGCATTTTACTGGTGGAGGAAGGAATGAAGCATGGCTGGCATGACCCAAGAGAGCTAAGGGTCCCACTGCTAGGCAGTAGTGTGTTGGGAAGAGCAAAAACTACTTGAAAATTGAGTTACTGGTCTAATAGAACGGACTGAAGTGAAGACACACCTGTGCAAACATTACTCTGTTTCTTGCCTGGATGAAATTATCTTTAGTTTGATATAGTTTACTGATATGTAGATTGGAAGAGTTCAAATGTGTATGTAACCTTCCTTCTTTTATTTAAAAAAAAAATTATACTGAAATTAAATATACAGTCAACGTCTTGCAGGCAAACGTGTAGTAAAACTGAAGTAATTTTGAGGGAGAACAGACTAGACCAGTGATTTGCCAGAACACCAGTTGTTGTGCTCCACCTCCAAATGAAGGAACCGTATAGTTGGGCAATGCTAGGTCTTTGATAGCGCGACATTGGAGATTAGTGCATAATAGAATACAGCATACGGCCAATTTAGTTGCATGATATGTGGACTGGAACTTATAGCCATTTTGACTTTGAAGCATATCAAAAGACAAGCAGCCTTTGAATAGAAGTGAAGAATTTGATTAAGCAACTATTGCTTTCTGTTTTTCTGTTGATAAATTCTCTGTTCTGTTTTATATCTGTAGGTTCATTTTTCACTGGCCAGAGTTGCAGAAATAATGAGGAGGTGACACTTATACGTAAAGCTGATCTAGAGAACCACAACAAAGATGGAGGATTTTGGACAGTGATTGATGGGAAAGTGTATGATATAAAGGACTTCCAAACCCAGTCTTTAACTGGCAGTAGCATACTTGGTGAGAATCAGTGTGTGAATTAAAGACACAAATTACTTGTGTTTCAAAACTAGACAGCATAAACAGAGTTTTAGGTATTATACTGACCACCTCATTCTTTCATTAGCTCAGTTTGCAGGTGAGGACCCAGTTGTTGCTCTGGAAGCTGCTTTGCAATTTGAGGACACGCGAGAGTCAATGCATGCCTTCTGTGTTGGCCAATATATGGAGGTAAAAATGTATTAATGTATACACACTTTCTAAAGTAAAGTATTGCTTTGCTTTCAGAATTCTTTTTGGACCTCAGTTCTAGCTTTCAACTCCTATTTTTTTTAATTAGCCTGACCAGGAAGTGATTACAACACCAGATCTGAGTACTTTGTCATCACCTCTAATAGACACAGAAAGGAATTTGGGTCTTCTCCTTGGACTGCACGCTTCCTACCTGGCAATGAGCACACCACTTTCTCCTCTGGAAATTGAATGTGCCAGTAAGCAGAACTTTATTTTGACCATAAATAAGTGATAAATACTTGTCAAAGCATGCAACAAAAAGACATAGGCCAAATAAATTAACTGGAAATTTAGTACCCCTTTAGTTTTGCTGTCTTCTGAAGAAGTTCTTTATTCTTAACGTTAATTACCACACTCATCAAGGTCCAATAATTTAGCAAGATTTAAATGAGGATTAGATAATTATGAAAAGTTAAATATTCAGAATTTTGTCATATACAAGATAGAATATTGGAAGAGAAAGGAGACTCTATATCAATTATCTCACTAATTTGTGTTCAATTAAGAGTGCCTGAAGCATCTGGTGTTGGATTATGTCTTGTTGAGTATCTTAATATGGTGAATAGAGGGTATAATTCAATATTAATCATAGAAAACTAGCTAAGCCCTGTTATCTCTAAACAGGTGCTGATTGCCCTGTTACTTAATTGTTCCTTAGTTGCAGAACCCTTTTTTTTTTCCTGTGAAAAAGTTTTAGGAAATGGAAGAGCTGCTAAACCTTCTGTTTGGAGCTGTGTGTGCATTTTATTTGAGGGAGTTGAGTCTTGATAGCTTAATCTTTCATCAGAATATATATTTGTGTTTTCTTTTCTTTCTTGTAGAATGGTTGAAGTCATCTATCTTTTCTGGAGGCTTGCAAACTAGTCAGATTCATTACAGTTACAATGAGGAAAAAGATGAAGACCATTGTAGTTCACCTGGTAACACTACCCCAAATAAATCAAAACTCTATACACATCGATTAACTTTGAGTGACCATTCACAACCTTTTCTCCAAGCTATTGCAGATAATAATATTCAGGATCACACTGTGAAGGTAAGCCCTCAGTAGCTCTCTTCACAAAAAATGTTGCTGAAGGGAGACAGTGGTGACCTGGAATGTTTTGTTGGTGAAAATTCTCGAAAAGTTATAACAAAACAATTGTAAAAGATTATTTCAGACTTACTTTTTATGAAATGAGTGATTGAATACTACTAATGGATAAAGTTGGCATCTTTCACTTAGTATCATAACACTACAGTTTTTTCTTTGGAATTTTTGAGTGGGAGAACTAAAAAAATTTACATGTATTCTTACCAAAAAATTTATGCATTATTTTTAATGTCCAGTTTTAGTAGTATTGACAGATCCTGCTCACCTCCAGTTGAACTAAGATGGAGTTTTCTTTGTCAAAGTGCAAATGTATTTTTTATGTCAGGTGCATGTATGCCTTTGTCTTGAAGTCCCTTTGTGCCTGGGGGTTCAGGTTTCACATAGTTGGAATTACGGATGTTACGAAGACCCCTAAGATTTACATTGATCACTGTCTTCTGTAGTACCTTCAGATTTTCTAACCCTCTGAGTTCAGTTCCTTTATCAAAAAACCTCAAATAGGTCCTTGGGAGTATAGGATAGCCATAATGATGAGTCAGGAGAAGACAATTGAAAATCGTGTTAAGTGACCTGGCTTTCTCAGGAAGAGATAAAAGTAGTAGTAGCTTTGTTCCTTGAGCCATGTTGCTCATTATAAGAGAAGAATATTGGGTTATAATCGCTGTGTATGAAATAGCGCGTACTGCATGGTGTTTCTCACTTCTAAGTGTTAATTCAGATTGTGGAGGTTATTCAGTGTTACTTAAATGCTGGCTGCAGTATTATGGGTCCTTTCATTGTATTTAAAAACAAAGTTAAATAGAGGCTGTTGTGTGTTTTTGTAGGACTTCTTGTGTCAAATAGAGAGATACTGTAAACAGTGTCACTTAACAACACCAATCACATTCCCTCCTGAGCATCCTGTGGAAGAAGTAGGACGTTTGTTATTATGTTGTCTTCTGAAGCATGAAGATTTGGGTAGGTAGGCTTGTGGTATAGCTGTCCCAGAATACATTTTGGACCAATTTAAACTCTGCTATGGATGATTTTGGAAATGCATATTCAGAGATTGTCTTTTCCCATTAAGGTCACGTAGCACTGTCTCTTGTTCATCCTGGCGCTCTTGGAGTTGACCAGGTAAAGCACAAAACCTTACCAAAATCTGTAGTGGATGTGTGTCGTGTTGTCTACCAAGCAAAATGCTCACTGATTAAGGTAAGCCTCTTAACCTACTGAAGTTTAGACTAATTTTCATTTGAAGTGTTTTAATAAAAAGTTATATATAGTTTGTTTTATTGTATATTAAAGAGTAACCTAATCTTTCAATGGCTTTTCTAGACCCATCAAGAACAAGGACGTTCTTACAAGGAAGTTTGTGCTCCTGTCATTGAACGTTTGAGATTCTTATTCAATGAACTACGTCCTGCAGTGTGCAATGATCTCTCTATAATGTCTAAATTTAAACTTCTGAGTTCCTTGCCCCGATGGCGGAGGGTAGCTCAGAAAATAATTAGAGAAAAAAGGAAAAAAAGAGGTAAGGCAATGGTAATGTTGTATTTTCTTTGAAACAATGAAATTCAATCTCATTCCAAGGTTTGCTGCTCTGTATTTGAGACTCTTGTTAGCTAAAGCATCAAAGGCTTTTGCTTTCTGCTGCGTTTTCATGAAGTTTTCTAAATCAATGGTTGCACATCGGTTCCTACAGCAAAAACAGGCAGACAAGAGAGGTTTACGTGATGCATGCTTCTTTCTGTTCCAGAATATTAAAAATGATCCATCAATATCAGTCCCTCTGAATTGGTTTTAGTAAAGTTTAACTAGAAGTGGCATTTTATTAAAAATCGTGCTTTATTAAAGCAGTGTAGTCAAAGAACTGTTTAACTGGAAATAAATTAATGTGGTGAACAAACACCGAAGTGCTTTTGAAGTTGGTCTTTAAAGATGAAAGCATACTGCAGATATTACTAGACCTAATTTGATAATAGTTGGATATAGAGTTCACCAAGAGTACATTTCCATTTTATTACAGGCAGATCTTAAGCATTCTGTAGGCGTAGGTTATCATGCAGAACTAAAAATGTGACACTGCAAAATGTTACAGGGTACATGAAAGAATATTTTTTTTATTTCTAGTGCCAAAAAAATCTGAATCTGCTGATGTGGAAGAATCCAAACTTGGAAACGAAGAGAGTGATTTGGAAGAATCCTGTGTGGTACCTCACAGTCCTGCACCTATAGAGAAAAGGCCCATACCAATCAAATCACCCAAGGTAGAATATCAGATTTTGAATCAACCTTGTGAATAAAAATAACAAGAGGAAAAAATATTAGCTAAAGCATGATTGCTATAACTTGACATTTAATATTCTGATAATGGTGTTTGGGGTATATATGGTGTATTGTTTTTGTGAAACCTGGAATAATTCTTAAAAATAAGCTTGTGTACTGCATATTTAGAATGTGTAAAGGTACCTTCTCTAATTTTTAGATTATTGATAATCTTAGAAGTGTTCAGATAAAGCTTCATTTCGAAATAAAAGGTTGTGATGAGTTACTTCCCCTTTTTTGAATATTAATGCATTTGAAATTTTATGTAGCAATTGTAAACAAGATAATGAGTTACAAATACTACTAAGCTCTTTCCTGGCTTTGAAGAAGTTTTCTCTCCTTAACCCCCCCCACCCCCGCCCAGTATTTTAAATTCAGACATGGTTTTACATGAAATAACTTACATTTTCAGAAGTGTAAAATTTGCTTTAACATGCTACCTTCCTGTTTTGCAGGATAAGTGGCAGCCGCTTTTGAGTACAGTTACAGGTGTCCACAAATACAAATGGCTGAAACAAAATGTCCAAGGCTTGTATCCACAGTCTGCCCTCCTTAGCACCATTGTTGAATTTGCACTTAAAGAAGAGCCAGTGGATGTAGAAAAAATGAGAAAATGTTTATTAAAACAGGTAAAATGGATGAAAATGGGCTTGTGTGTATTGGCAGTTTACATAAGTATGACAATTTTTTTTTTTCTTTTTTGCAGTTGGAAAGAGCAGAAGTTCGTCTAGAGGGAATAGATACTATTCTGAAATTAGCAGCAAAAAATTTTTTGCTCCCATCTGTGCAGTATGCTATGTTCTGTGGATGGCAGAGGCTTATTCCAGAAGGAGCCAATATAGGGTAAAACTTTTTGTTGAATTGTGAAAGTAATAACTTCAGTAAGAAAAAAATAGTTATTTTTGTTGTTTCTTTTTTATGAAGGGAACCTCTTACCGACTGCTTGAAGGATGTTGATCTGATCCCACCGTTTAACAGAATGCTGCTAGAAGTAACTTTTGGAAAGTTGTACGCGTGGGCCATTCAGAATGTCCGGAACATCTTGCTAGATGCTAATGCAAAATTTAAAGAACTAGGTGAATCTTACTTTGTTGTTGTTGGCTTGGGAGAAAACTGTTTTAAATTAACATGGTCGCATTTTATTTTATTTTTTTTTAAGTTCCCAATAATTGGCATCGTAAAATCAGTTTGCTTGGTTTATACTGAG
This sequence comes from Burhinus bistriatus, assembly GCA_013397275.1. Lineage (NCBI taxonomy): Eukaryota > Metazoa > Chordata > Aves > Charadriiformes > Burhinidae > Burhinus > Burhinus bistriatus. The sequence goes on from VYXH01009417.1 coordinate 219,405, forward strand.
AAACACTTTGACTTTCTGCCCATCCATGTGTTGTTCCACTCCCCTCCCATTCCCCCTTAACTCACTTTTCAGTGTTTAAGAGAATGTTGCTGGCATCCCAGCAACAGGTCATTGATTACTCATTAGTAACATTTCACCATTAAAATCTAAATTATAAAAAGTTTCTTGGAATTTCAGTTTCTAAGTTCTTAAAGCCAAGCAGGGAATGAACAAATATTTTAAACCATCAAAGAAATCTATAACCAGTTTTATTGCAACTAACTGACTTTGTTATTTATATTACGTTTGAATTAGGTGTGCAGCCTGTTCCTCTACAAACAATTACTAATGAGAATCCAGCAGGACCAAGTCTTGGGACTATTCCACAAGCACGTTTTCTGTTGGTCATGCTCAACATGTTGACGCTGCAACATGGTGCTAATACCTTGAGCCTCCTCCTCAATTCTGGTATGCTAGCGTTGACCCAAACAACACTGCGGCTGATAGGTACGAGATCTTCTGGTTTCTTGTTTGGAAGAAAGCACACGTTTTATAAATCTCCTGTATGTTTTACCTGTTGGTGTACCCAAACTACAGAATGACTTTACTGCTTAAAGATAGTACTTAATACTGTTCACCTTTACCCCGATACAAAAACCAAGTATGTAAACACAATTGAGAAGGAAGTTTGACTATAGCCTTTTTCATTCGTGATTTTTCTCCTAAACCTTTGCTTTGGCCATCCTTTGCTAGAATTTAGTAGTGATAGTGTAGTTTTGATGGAAACATTACAAATAAATCAAAAATGGAAAATTTAAAATGAAAACATTAAAAACTGCCTACTCCCTACTCATTCAGGTTCATTTGTTCTAGCTGTTAAAACTGTTCTCAGTCTGCATATTTAAGCTCGAAACTTCCTTTGTGGTGTTTTTTGCCATGATTCAAGTTGGGCTGCTTTTTCTTTCTTGGTTTTCTTAGATATTAGAAAATACTTGTTCTCGTAACTGGTACTGAACTGGAGTGCTCATAAGAAGTTTTTCAAAAAAAAAAATTATGTTAGTAGAACCATTTAGCCACTGGAGTTGTCATTATGTCTCTGCTATTTGTCACTTATTTTTGTTCAAACGAGTATTTAAAGCCCTGTGCATTCAAACCCATTATATCCTAGTTCCCTAAAAGGTCATCTGACTGGATCATCTTTTAATTCAGCTTTCCTATTTGTTATTGCTTCTATATTGCAAACCTTATGTACCTTAAAGTTTTAGGTGTGACAAAGGTACGTATAAAAACTTGTAGCTGATTTTAAATTTTTTTCATGTTTTTTTGTCTTAGGACCTAGTTCTGACAACATTGAAGAAGATATGATTACCTCTTCTCGTGGAGCTTCTGCCACAGTCCTAGAAGAGTCGAGAAAGGAAACTACACCTGTTCAACTCCCTGTTTCTGGACCAGAGCTGGCAGCCATGATGAAAATTGGTACCAGAGTGGTGAGAGGGGTAGACTGGAAGTGGGGTGATCAGGTACAACTTCTTTCATACAGGTTTGGGTGTGTTAAAATCTAAAGTCTCTATTCAGTGGACTGTCTGTGAATTTTATGTTCAAACTTTAAAGGTAATTTTACATTCCACAGACTTGGAGAATTAACATGAAATATATTAATTATTTGTTAAGCTTCATTTTTGGAGATGAATATTCTTTTTTAGTGACACTGTTCTAATTCAAGATTTAACACGAAATTGGATCACTTGTTTGCTACAGTATTGTATGCTGCCAACTAGGTGTGTATGGCACTTACGTAGTACAAAGTAAAATAGATGTAAACATGAGTGTTGCTGCAGTTTACTGGGGTGATTTCTTTTGAAGATTGTGAAATGCTTTCTAACTTTATACTGGATTTTGAAACAATATGGAATGTTTACTGCCTAACCATTAGGTTAGCAACCAAAAGAGCAATGGCATTATTATTTTGTGAACTTCGGCTACGAATTAGTGTTGTTGATTGTGTAACTTGAGCCTCTCCTGTCAGGATGGACCCCCTCCAGGTTTGGGTCGTGTGATTGGAGAATTGGGAGAAGATGGCTGGATCAGAGTGCAGTGGGACACCGGAAGTACAAATTCTTACAGAATGGGGAAGGAGGGAAAATACGATCTCAAACTAGCTGAGCCGCCGCCAGCAACGCAGCCCGCAACAGAGGATTCAGACACTGAGGATGATTCTGGTAAAAAAAAAAAATATTTTTTAATAAAAGTGGAGGCAGGGATTTAGTTGAATTCCAAAATTGATATTTCATAATATGAAAAAGCTACTTTCACTGGAGAAAATGCTTCAAGATTGGTTTAATAGGTGTACATTTCTGACAAGAATATTTCCTAAGATAGCTTTACCTCGAGGAAGGGGGATAGAAAGGATGTTTCAGTTACAGATACCAGGAGGTACACATTTTAACATATGTTAATGCCACTCTAAAGTGTGCATCTAATCACGCTGCTTCCCTATTCTTGGCACTGCACTTGGAATTTCTTTCAAGTTGTGTACTGCTGGAGAATAACTTGAAAATATCTGCACAAAATATGTGGAGTGTGGAGCAGTGTCAAGTTGGAGGCCTGTAACCAGTGGTGTCCCCCAGGGGTCAATACTTGGCCCGATCTTGTTCAACATATTTATCAATGACCTGGATGAGGGGACAGAGTGTATCCTCAGCAAGGTCGCTGATGATACCAAACTGGGAGGGGTGGCTGAGACACCAGAGGGCCACGCTGCCATCCAGCATGACCTGGACAGGCTGGAGTGCTGGGCAGAGAAGAACCTAATGAGGTTCAACAAGAGCAAGTGTAGGGTCCTGCACCTGGGGAGGAAGAATGCTAGGCACCATTATAGGCTGGGGTGGACCTGCTGGAAAGCAGTTCTGAGGAGAAGGATCTGGGGGTCCTGGTAGATAGTAAATTATCCACGAGCCAGCAATGTGC
>VYXH01009417.1:228775-248782 GCA_013397275.1 Burhinus bistriatus
TATATATATATAAAGTGCTTTATCCTGGAAGGACCTCTGTATAATAATCTTATTGTAACAAGGTGAGCTCAGAAGATACTTGTGCAAATTTGCTGGCCACTGAACAGTTTCTAGTAGATATGTTCTAGGTGTATTTTAGTAAAACTATTGTTTATCTACAAATTCCTTAGTTGCTTTTTTATACAGAGATTCTGGCATACATGTTTTAGTCTTAAATGCATGATTCCTGTGGAGAAGAAATATGGGAGAAATAACAATATGTTTGATCAACCAGTAGGCCCCAGAATAAGTCTCCCAATTGACTTATATTACATAGTTTTGGTTAAAATAATGTTTTTGTTTCAAGAGGATGGAGCAGTTGCCTCTCCCGACATAGGAGATATGTCTCCTGAAGGACCTCAGCCTCCCATGATTCTTTTACAGCAACTTTTGACAGCTGCTACGCAACCATCACCTGTGAAAGCAATATTTGACAAACAAGAGCTTGAGGTAGAGTCTGTGTTTTCTGCTAATAAGTAACCTAATTATTAAGTCTTTCTAATTCACATTCCAATTAGAACAGAGTAGACTAGACTCTTTCAGTTGGAAGGGATCTACAAAGATCATCTTGTCCAACTGCCTGACCAATTCAGGGCTGATCAAGTGAAAGTATGTTGATAGAGCATTGTCCAAATGCCCCTTAAACACTGACAGTCTTAGGGCATCAGGCACCTCTCTAGGAAGCCTGTTGCAATGTTTGACCACCCTCTTGGTAAAGAAAGGCTTCCTAACGTCCAGTCCAAACCTCCCCTGGTGCAGCTTTGAACCATTCCCATGCGTCCTATCATTGGATCCTAGGAAGAAGAGATCAGCACCTCCCTCTCCACTTCCCCTCCTCAGGAAGCTGTAGGGAACAATAAGGTCGTCCCTCAGCCTCCACCTCTCCAAACTTGACAAACCCAGAGTCCTCAGCTGCTGCCCACAGGACATTCCTTCCAGCCCTTTCACCAGCTTTGTTGCCCTCCTCTGGACACATTCAAATACCTTCACATCCTTCTTAAATTGTGGGGCCCAGAACTGCCCACAGTACTCCAGGTGAGGCTGCGCCAATGCTGAATACAGTGGGATGATCACCTCTTTTGACTGGCTGGTTATGTAGTGTTTGATGCACCCCAGGATGCAGTTTGCCCTGGTGTCTGCCAGGGCACACTGCTGACTCCTGCTGAACCTGCTGTTGACCAGCACCCCCTGATCCCTTTCTGCAGGACTGCTCTCCAGCCACTCCTCTCCCAGTTTATACTTGTGCCTGGTGTTACTCCGTCCTAAGTGCAGAATCCAGCATTTTGACTTGTCAAATTTCATCCCATTGATCATAGCCTAGTGCTCCAATCTATGTAGATCCCTCTGCAAGGCCTCCTGTCCCTCAATAGAGTCAACAGCACCTCCCAGTTTGGTATCATGAGCACACTTGCTAACTCCTGCATCCAGATCATTGGTAAATATATTGAACAGGACTGGCCCTAGAATTGAACCCTGAGGAACACTGCTGGTGACTGGTCACCAGGCAGATCTAGCCGCATTTGCTACAACCCTTTGGGTTCTGCTCTTCAGCCAGTTCTTCACCCAATGCATCATGAACACCCTCATCCCATAGTTGTACAACTTTTCCAGAAGGATGCTGCAAGGGACAATATCAAAAACCTTACTAAAATCCAGAAAAAATACATCTACTGCCTTCCCTTAATCCACTAGGCAGGTGACCCTATCATAGAAGGATATCATATTAATTAAACAGGACCTTCCCTTTGTGAACCCATGTTGACTGTGCCTGATGATTGCATTATTCTTTACATGTCTTTCAGTAGTACCCAGTATAACCTTCTCCATAATTTTTCCAGGAACTGAGGTTAGTCTAACAGGTGTGTAGTTCCCTGGGTCTTCCCTCATGCCCTTTTTGTAGATTGGAATAGCACTGGCTAGCTTCCAGTCAACAGGGACCTCCCCAGACTCCCATTGAAATTGAAACTTGTTAAGCTCTAGGTTTAAAAAAAAAAAAAAAAAAAAGTGACACTGAACCCTTTTTGGCAAATGACCTTTAATTTCAGGCACACACATACAGAAACCATACTAAATACGCTTGTTTTATGTGGACTGATTTATTTGTTCTCATTTAGGCTGCTGCTTTGGCAGTATGCCAGTACCTGGCTGTAGAATCTACACATCCTTCAACTCCAGTGTTTGAAGATTGCAGCTCTAGTGAAGCTACAACACCCATCACAGTGCAACATATCCGACCCACAAAAGTGAAGAAACGCAAGCAGTCTCCCATTCCACCCCTCCCCATTGTAGTTCAACTTATGGAAATGGGATTTCCTAGGAAAAACATAGAATTTGCACTAAAATCTCTGTCTGGAACTTCTGGAAGTGCTTCTGGATTACCAGGTATTTCATGTAGTTAAATTAATGATGTTAGAAGGAAAGTTGTGAGCAGATTCAAATACTAGGCACAAGGGAGCAATTGTTACTTCTGTTTTTGGATGCTATCTTAAGAATGTCAGAGAATCCCTTACAGAAAACAAACTCAGTCTGTCTCTATTAGGAGTGGAAGCCTTGGTTGGCTGGTTGTTGGATCACCCTGATGTTCAAATTACGGATCTCTCTGATGCTGATACTCTCTCTGATGAATATTCCGATGAGGAAATAACAGAGGAGGTGGAAGAAGCTGAAGCCGCTTGCCCTGTGGTAAGTATCAGCTTACTAAAACCTAAGTCATACTAGCAGGCTGCAAATTTTGTAATTGTTTCCTTTTGTGAACTTGGTTAGAGTACAAGGACATTCTACTGTCCCAGGCTTTCAAGACTGTAACAAGGACATAGGTTTCTAAGGCATGTCATAAAAGAACTCAAGAATAATCTATAAATAGATTACAGAGTGCTGGGTCCTGCACTTGGGTCACAACAGCCCCATGCAATGCTACAGGCTTGGGGAAGAGTAGCTGGAAAGCTGCCTGGCAGAAAAGGACCTGGGTGCGTTGGTCGACAGCTGGCTGAGTGGGAGCCAGGAGTGTGCCCAGGTGGCCAAGGCCAATAGCATCCTGGCCTGTATTAGAAATACAAGGTGGGGAATGGTCTCTTCTCCCAAGTAACAAGACAAAAGGCAACGACCTCAAGTTGCGCTGGACATGGTTTAAATATTAGGAGAAATTTCTTCACTGAAAAGGTTGTCAGGCTTTTGAACACGCTACGCAGGGAAGTGGTTGAGTCACCATCCCCAGAAGTATTTAAAAGACATGTACTACTGAGGCCCATGGTTTAGTGGTAACTTGGCAGTGTTAGGTTAATGGTTGGACTTGATGATCTTGAAGATCTCTTCGAACCAAAACAATTCTATGATTCTATTTATGTATGAGTAGCACAGGGGAAGAGTGGAATGCAGGTAGATGTTTCACTAGTTGTAGCTGTAAGTATCCCTGATTCTTGATCTCAGTTTTCATCTAAGATAGTCAGTCCTATAGTGTAATATTTCTAAAGGGTTCTTGTTTTAAATTTATTTTTTTTTCTTTTCCCTGCCTCCCTTCCTTTGGTCTGAAAAACAAACATATGTTAGCTACAAGGAGTGACAGGAATTAGTGAATAAATGGCAAAAAGATGTCAGTGAAATAACTTACCTTTTTTCCTTATAAAAACTGTTTTCACTTACTGGTGATAAAATGTCCTTTACAATGCGTGTTGAGTGTGATGGCTTTATTGTGAATTTATATTAGGCTTCTGTTGACTTTCAGGAACTGTTTCAGTAAGGATTTGCCAATAAAATGAAATGAGTTCCTTATTTCTATTTATTTTTTTAAGGAGTTATGTTGAGTTTTTGAACTGAAAAAAGTGCATTATATTTTGAAGGAAATTAACTTGACATTGGGTTGAAAATACGTTTTGTTACTGTTACATATTTATTTTGGATTTTTTTTGCAGTCAAGTGGTGCTGTTGTAACAGAGAGCCAGACCTATAAGAAACGAGCTGATTTCTTAAGTAATGATGACTATGCTGTGTACGTGAGGGAGAATATTCAGGTAAGCATGATGATGAAAAGCTATATATGTATATTGAAACTACTTTCCTTCTGGTACAAAAGTCTTTACATAGCTATGGCATTCTGTTGGTTTTTTTCCCTAGGTGGGGATGATGGTTAGGTGCTGCAGAACCTATGAGGAGGTTTGTGAAGGAGATGTAGGCAAAGTTATTAAATTGGATCGAGATGGATTGCATGATCTGAATGTACAGTGTGATTGGCAACAAAAAGGTGGTACTTACTGGGTCAGATATATCCATGTTGAGCTGTTAGGTAAGTTCACTGCTCACTGCTTTTTAATAAAAACCTGAATGATACACTAAGGGAAATGTATTTTTGTGGGGGAAAAACCCACTCACTATGCATTTATTCTTGCAACTGCTAGGATTTCCACCGCAGAGTACTGCCTCTCATATCAAGATAGGTGACAAAGTGCGTGTGAAAAGCTCTGTTACCACACCCAAGTACAAATGGGGATCAGTTACTCACCGAAGTGTGGGAGTTGTCAAAGGTAATGTATATTCAAAATGGGTCATGGGGAGGTAATAAAACTGGAAACCACACAGACTTTCTGTAGTGTTTAAGGAGAGAATCTTCTAGACACACTTACAAATCACGCTGTTTTGTGGAATATTGCATGATGATAAGAGTATAGAATGCATTTGATGTCTGTGATGAATTTATAAATGCGTGCTCTGTGGCAGCGTATTTTATTAGTGTGTTCATCTGCTTTTTGAGCCACTCCGCATACAGTAAAGGTCTTTTAAGAATCTATGCAGCTTCCTGTTGTAGTTCTCATTTGTATTTTGGATGAACCACAAGTGGTTTTCCTTTGAGAAGTAAATCTAACTTGAAGACTTCATATGAAAGTGAAGAGAAAGTGGGATGCACTAGTGTCAAGCTGTAAGGGATTTTATAGAAGTAATCTGTGAGCTATAGATTCTTTGAAGAGGTATAGATTTTGGTCATACTATATTTGTGCTGAGGAGTACTCTCTACCTTTGAGAACTGTTTTAAAAAAAAATAAAAGAAAAATTCAGAGTCAAGGAATTTAAATAGAATAATGTGTATCTTTAAAAAATGTTCAAAATTCCCTTTCCATCTGCCCTTTTCCAGGCTTATTAGGTTAATGCATAGTTCCATTAAAATCTAAGATTACTATTGAAAGCTACTTTTAGTATGTGTTTCTGCTCTGATGTTGCACTGGACACTTCCTGCTTCATTTTATAGAGGTTTGTAACACATTGTATTTTCTGCGTGTTTTTGTCACAGCTTTTAGTGCCAATGGAAAAGATGTCATTGTAGACTTTCCTCAGCAGTCTCATTGGACTGGCTTATTGTCAGAAATGGAACTGGTCCCCAGCATTCATCCTGGAGTCACGTAAGTGAACATTTACAGTTTTCTTGATGTAGGTGGGTTATCCTTTAGCCTTACTGTCTTGATTCCATTATCTTGACTGGTGTTACAATTAACTTGTACCATGAAAAATTCTAGAAATATATTTACTCATTGTTCTTTTGTGAAATCAGGTGTGATGGCTGTCAGATGTTTCCTATCAATGGGCCTAGATTCAAATGCAGAAACTGTGATGATTTTGACTTTTGTGAAACCTGTTTTAAAACCAGGAAGCATAACACCCGACATACTTTTGGCAGAATAAATGAACCAGGTAAGTTTCAGAATCAAAGTGTTTATTAGATTAATTTAAAATGCATTGAATTTGTTTATAAAAAAAAAAGCTTTAGATTTTGGTTCCTTAACATCAGAAAATTAGTGTTCGGACTGACCCTCTAGAAAACAGAACATTTTAGCAGGTCATAGCACTGCTACAATTGCATGTGGTGGACTACACCAACACATCAACCCTTAAGCTTTCTTTTTAGTGTTTAAAAAAGTTAAAATATGGCTACTTGACAGTAACTCTTTATGTCAGAACTGAGTTTTCAGCTACACCAAGAGTAAAATGTATAATTCTTTAATCCTCCTGCCTTTTGCTGTCAGCCTAAATGTAGGTGAATGGAATCATGACAGCAGGTGCTTCTTGAAATACCTAAAATACCTTCTTACACCTCAGTTGCTCTTCAACAGTTTTGCCTATCCATATGTGATGGCTGTTGCCTCATCTTCCTCCATGATGTAGAGACTCTAGAGAGGTGTGGTAGGAAAGGGAAGCCTTTTGAAAGACTCAGATTTTCTTGTTTCTAGGGCAAGAACAGGGGCAGCCATTTTAACTCCAGAATGTTTGGGTTTTGCATTATTATGCAAAACTTACCTGACATTGCCTTTTATTTCTTTTCTGTCCACCTGTCTAAAAATCAGTCTGATTCCTTATATTTGCAAGGTGATGCTGGCTTCTGGACTAAACCTCTTCATAATTACACATAACCGGTCTAATTGGTTTGGAGAATGACTGAAACTTCCCTACTAGAAATTATGAACATGCATTGCACGTGTATCATGGTTTGTCTAAAGGGCAAGAAAGACTAAAGGGCATGAAGAAATCAGTTAATATGATCATACAGCTAGTATGGTGTGAATCTGTAATCCCTCTCGTTGCCCTGGGTAGGGTAGAGGAGTTACAATATTCTTTTAGTCAGGCTTTCTAGAAGCTACAAAGATCAGTGAAGGGAAGTAGAAGAGGGTTTTTGCAGGGAGGAAATCAACAACTCGCTAAACCACCTCATTCTTGAACAAGATTTGGAATTTTTCAGTTTTGTAACTTAGCTATGTCTATTCTCCTGTAAGGAATTTCTGTTGAGGGTTGGTTAGGTATTTTTCATATGCTATGATAGTGTACAAAATCCATGTGCTGTGGGCCTGTATTTTGAAGTATGCATCATCATAAATTTTGATTTGTATTTCAAAAGGAAGGACCCTTTCAAGTGGCTATTTAGTCAAGAATGTTAGTCTTTTAAGGATTCTGTCAGTTTAAAGATTGCATGACGCTGTAATGTTTTATCATTCAATTTTAGGAATTACTCTTAGTGTCTTACTCTCCTGAAGAGAGTAATTTTCCTTAATTTCTTAATGTTTATTTTTTACTAAACTATGCTTGATTTCCTGGTACAAATCAATCATAAGTGTAAGAATAGAAAGTGTGACTATCCGAGATGCTAACATGAAGACTTGTAGTCAGTGCTTGAAAGTGCTTGAAACTCCTTTAAAAAAATAAATCAGTCTTGACCTATGCCCTTTAAGCGTGAGTAGTATTACCGTGCCTATGTAACTACACACCTGAAGTCTCTGAATTGTTATATTTCCTTTCACATTGCTTATGGGCTTAATAAAGGCAATTTTCTTTGAGAGCTGCATGCTTAGCAACGTTTCATTTAACCATGCAGGTCAGTCTCCGGTGTTTTGTGGCCGTTCTGGAAAGCAGCTGAAGAGGCGGCATAGTAGCCAGCGGGGAATGTTACTGGACGATTGGTCAAGAATAGTTAAGAATTTGAATGTCTCATCCTCTGTGAATCAGGCTTCACGTCTTATTGATGGCAGTGAGCAGTGCTGGCAGTCTTCTGGCTCACAAGGAAAGGTACTTTAAGCCATAACTAGTTTATTCTGGCGTACTTTCTTCTCAAGAGGATAAGTATTTACCTTAGTGAAATATATTTATATGTTGCCTTTGTCTAAGATTGAAGAGTTGTAAAAACAGGCATCTGAGGTATAGAACTATGTTTCTTCATAGTAAATATGCCTATTTTTTAAGCTGTGCTTCATCTTTCTTATTATTTCATGTAAATTATAAGCACCTTGTGTGATTTTTGAAATACAGGGTGATTTTTCTGTTCTGTAGGTGGTTATATGGTTACAATTGCCTTTTCAGTATAATAACTGATGACATTGATTGTATTTTACTTGAGTTTGTTACAATACAAAAAGCACCTATGTTCTTACTAGCTAATTCTGTCTCCAAGCCCTCCCTCACTTGCATAGAATCATAGAATGTCTCAAGTTGGAAAGGAGCCTTAAAGATCATGAAGTCCAACTCCCTGCTCCTTGCAGGGCTACCTAAAACTAAACCATATGACTGAGAGAGTCTTCTAGATGCTCCTTGAACTCTGACACACTTGGTGCTGTGATCACTTCCCTGGGGAGCCTGTTCCAGTGACCAACCACCCTCTCAGTGAAGAACCTTTTCCTAAGGTCCAATCTGAACTTCCTCTGATGCAACTTCAGTCCATTTCTTCATGTCCTATCACTGGTGACCAGAGAGAGGAGATCAGCACCTCCCCCTCCACTGCCCCCCTCGGGGAAGTTGTAGACAGTGATGAGGTCACCCCTCAGCCTTCTCTTTTCCAAGCTGAACCAAACCAAGTGACCTCATAAGTCTTGCCCTTGAGACCTTTTACCATGTTAGTTGCCCTCCACTATACACACAATGCTTGAGGTGGGGCTGCACCAGTGCATTGTAGGGTGGGACAATTGCCTCCCTCGACCGGCTAGGTATGCTGTGCTTGATGCACCCTCCGACACAGTTAGCCTTTTTGGCTGCCAAGGCATGCTGTTGACTCATATTCGACTTGCCATCAACCCAGATCCCCAGGTCTCTTTTCGTGGGACTGCTCTCCAGCCTCTCATCCCCCAGTTTGTATGTATAAACCGGATTGCCCCATCCCAGGTGGAGAACATGGCACTTGCTCTTGTTAAATTTCATATGGTTAGCGATTGCCCAGCTCTCTAGTCTGTCCAGATGTCTCTGTAAAGCCACAGCCATTGAGGGAGTCCACAGCTCCTCCTACTTTAGTGTCAGCAGCAAACTTGCTTCATGTACATTGGACTCCTGGGTCTGGATCATTTATAAAAACGTATAAGGATTGTTCCTTAGTTTATGGTTTACCAGTTTTATTGGCATGCAGCACTGCTCTGTGGCCAGCCTAGGCACCGGCATTTGTGGCTAGGCTTCTGTCCAGTGTGTTTTCATGCTCTGTTGATGGCCATGCCAAGAATATCCCCAAGTACCCTTCCTTCGGCTTGTCTGCAGACTATAATCAGTCAAAGATTTACGTTACGTCCCATTTCTTGACCTTCAATGGTATTGTACTTTCTCAGTCTTCTCAATGGTGTTGCGCTTGGGTTGCTGCAACTGTTCATCTTGGACTTGGAGGTTGGACAGGCGAGAAGTTCACAAGGTCATTTTCCTTTGGCCAGTTCCCATGCATTGCAGCTGTTGTGTACCATTCAAAAATATTTTTTATGCTTTCTTCAAAAACAGCACACATTTATTCTTGTTAACCATACAGTGGTCCTAACAATAATATCTGAAAATGAAATTCTATGTTTCCTCTAGCACTGGATTCGCTTGGAGATTTTTCCAGATGTTCTTGTTCACAGACTAAAGATGATAGTGGACCCTGCAGACAGCAGTTACATGCCCTCTTTAGTTGTAGTTTCAGGTATGTGTATGTTCTCTGAGAAGTCTAAAAAAAAAAAATTAATTTTTTTTTGTACGTTCAACAGTAGGTATTTATCTGGTTTCAGTTAACATAGTCATCTATTTAACATGCATAGTGCCTGTTTATGAAACACTCTATCTTAAAATATTTTTCTTTTCATGTTTTTTTTTTTTCCTAGGGGGGAATTCTTTAAATAACCTTATAGAGCTAAAGACAATCAATATAAATCCTACAGACACCACAGTGCCTCTTCTCAGTGATTGTACAGAAGTAAGTGAAGTTTATGTGAGAATTACTCTTGTATGCAACAGAAAAATATTTTGCTGCAAGAGATGGGTGAAAAGCACTGTTATGTTTGTTAAAGCATGGTATTTTACTTTTCCTCTAAATTAGCACTATTTATGGCAGTTTAGTAAAGCTAATTATCCTGATAAGTTTTTCTGTAATCACAGTGTAACTCTATAATAGCCTTAGTGGTAAAGATATTTTAGTTTTTTTGATGTAAATCCAGATACTTATGAACCAAGAAGACAATCCAATAAACTTATATTTGGGGATAATTTTGGTGGGTGATAAAGCTTATTTTGGATGGTAGTTCTAACCTTTTTCACTAACAGCAAGGGGGAATGCATAATTTATTTTTAGAAGACTGGAAGTGAAATCGTTCTCAAATTAATGAGGCCATATGTTTATCTTGAAGTATGAATTATGTAGGGCTGAAAACCCAAATATTTGAAGTTACATTTTCATTTTGTTAACGTGACAAAGTCAAGCAAAAGTTCTAATTCTTTCCTGTGTTTTATAAAGTTACATAGGACCCAAAAGATGGCAATTTAGTCTTTTTATTTCTTAGTACCACAGGTATATTGAGATTGCAATCAAACAGTGCAGAAGCTCTGGGATTGATTGCAAAATACATGGCCTCAGCATACTGGGACGTATACGTGCAGAGGATGAAGATTTGGCTGCAGTCCCTTTCCTTGCTTCTGATAATGAGGAAGAGGATGATGATAAAGCTAACACTGGGAGGTAGGTAACTCCAGGAGGCAAGGGGGAAATGATAAAAGAACCTTAGTGTTTATATATTCCAATCAGGAGATTATTTTAAGAAAAGCAACTTAATTAGGCTGAATGGTAGTAAAGAGAAATCAGTATCTGTCAGAATTGTAAGTAGGTCATCTGTTGATAACTAACTACTTTAAGATTATCACACTAGTAAGGTGGTAGCGTTTTGTACAGCTCTTCCGATTCTGCAGTATACTTGGAGTTGAAGACCTAGCTAAAAACTTGATGAGTTTATATTTGATATGTGGCATGTGTATATTTACCACTGCTCAGCAAAACATTCTGGGGATTTTTTTTGGTTTTTATTTGTTTATAGCTACCACTTAACTGCGATGGTGTAGTTTGAGTACTGAAACTGTTCCAAACTGTAAAATCAGTTAATAGAGTAAAGAGATGCTTATGCTATAGCATGCAGATTGCTAACCTGACTTTGTTTTTTTTATCGATGTGTTCAGTCTTGTTAGAAAGAAGGCAGCTGGGCTCGAATCAGCAGCTACAATAAGAACCAAAGTTTTTGTCTGGGGACTGAACGACAAAGACCAATTGGGAGGGCTAAAAGGTTCCAAGGTATGTTTGTTGTTTTCATACTTTAGTACAAAACAGACACAGCTAGAAATAAAGTGTACGAGTCTCACACAACTCAAAATTAATTCAAATTTAATCAGAATTTTAAAGTTTATTATCAAAAGCTATGAAGACTAGGTTTTAATGGCTTTTTACTGTTAAGACATGTAGATATCTGCTGGGTGGAAGATTGGAGAAAATTTGCATTTTGGTTCTTACTCTGAAATCCAGTTTGATTTGTAGCAGCCGCTTAGTCATTTATTTTAGCTGATAGTGAACTAATTGTTCTAAAAATGTGTAGCACTCTGTACATATTCAGTTCCTTTTGAGTTTGCATGCATGAAATGAAGATATTGGTGAACTTTTCTATGTATTACTTGTACCTGGAGCTGGTGGAGTAATTGGAAAAAAAAAAGTAGAATTCTAATCTTTTGATTGGTGTAACTTGATCACAATTCATTGTAAGTAGAGAGGAATTTTAGCCCTGTGTGCAACCATTATACATAATTTTTAATACAATGAAAATGGGAGACACATGGCAAATGTTTAATCAATTTAAGTTATCATTAATCTGAAAAGTATGTTAAGAGAGCATTTCTTTCATTTATGTTGTAAATAAATCATATACTATTGTATCTATAGAGTGCCTTTCAAGAATCCAAGAGCTAACAGTTACTGTATTCTCTATCCTGTATTTTATTGGTGCATAAAGCCATTAAGGCTTCAGTGCAGAAGTGCAGTTTTCAGTTCATTCTCGCTCTAAACATGTTGAAGGCAGAATTATGGCTCTGCTTGACTGAAGTGCTTCCCATCCTCCTAGAAAAGGGGAGAGCTATAGGACAGTTAAATGGAAGAAATGAGGGGATAAAAAAAAATAATCAGATACCTCTATAAATATAAACTAATTCTGTAAAGATGAAACTTTTTTGAATGGAAAAAACGTGCTAACATGACCTTACACACTTTATCTTTGAGGTCTTAACAATCATTAGTATTATTAAATGCATAAATTGATTAATTAGGATAGTAATTTAAAAACTAATTTAAGGCTTTTCAAATGTCCTTCAAACTTTTTTCCAATATACTGTCATGAAGAAGTCTGCTAGAAATGTTACATCTTTAGCTGCATAAAATATGTAACTGAATACTTTTATTATAGAGGGGGTTATGCCAGGTTTGAATGTATGTTGATTTAAAACACTTGAAAACGGATTGTTGATGTCTATTTATACATGTAGGCAGCTTGATCAAAGACTTCTTTGTAGTAATGGAGAAAATAAGTTTCCTATTTGACAATTTTAACTAGGTTTGTTTTGCTGTTGTGCCTTTCTTCAAAACTGAGTTTGGTTTTCTCAAGAAAACTTTACTAAAAGGAAGATCCTTTCATTTTTTCTCAGGTTTTGTATTTATCATGGTTTCAGTATTAAATGCTTTTTTTTGATTTCCGTCTTTTACCTGGTGTATATTAACTGATATGTGTGAAGTGTCTGAATAATACAGGGAGTTTCATATATTTTTTTTTTTTTTAAAAAAAAGGTACTTGTTAGATTAACTGGTTTATCACTTAAGAACAGCTCTCCTTTTTAAAGTATAAAACTCTAAAGCATATTGTAATGATCTTCATTTCCTGTCTACTCTAGATAAAGGTCCCTTCCTTTTCTGAAACCCTGTCTGCCTTGAATGTTGTACAAGTAGCTGGAGGATCCAAAAGCCTTTTTGCAGGTAATAAATAATTATATTTATTTTAAATTTATAAGGTCAGAAACCGATTTCCAGTTGTGAAACATTAATGGTATTTCAAACTTTTTTCTCCGTTTTAGTGACTGTAGAGGGTAAAGTATATGCCTGTGGAGAAGCCACAAATGGAAGGCTGGGTTTAGGAATATCTAGTGGAACTGTGCCTATTCCCCGCCAGATTACAGCTCTCAGTAACTATGTGGTAAAGAAGGTGGCTGTTCACTCAGGTACTGACTATTGCTATTCTTATATACATAAACATAACTTATTAAGCCTGAAAATAGTTGCTTTGCAATTTTATTGGGTGCTGTGATGCCCCAGTATATCTGATTTCTTAATTTATTTTTTTTTAAATAAATACAGGTTATTAAATTCTGTCTGTTGCATAACATGTCAGATTAAACCTAATGGTTTTTTTATTAAAATCTATGAATTCATACCGTACACAGTTTCTTACTTGCTGGAAGTTAAATTTGGTAACTTCTGAATAGTTTTTCAGTCTGATCCAAATAAAGTGTTTTCATTTTTGAATATTGCTAAATGGTTGGTTTGGTTTTGTTTTTTCTTGCAGCCTGAAAAATAGCAAATTGAGCTTATATTTCTTTTTTCAATGTGCCATGAAACCTACTGTCACAGAAGTTTTGTGTTTTAAATTAAATCACATAAAAACTCTGAAGAAAATAAGTAATGTGGATTGGGTTGAAAGGCTCATACAGTTACATTGTAGAAGTGCAGCAGTGTCAAATTTCTGAGATTTTTGCCAGACCTGCTGCCCGCTTGAAAGCTGGGAAACTTAAATTTATGTTTACTCTTTTAGGTGGCCGGCATGCTATGGCATTAACTGTTGATGGAAAGGTATTTTCGTGGGGTGAAGGAGATGATGGAAAACTTGGTCACTTCAGTCGAATGTAAGGATTACCACATTTGTCTATATTTCAGTAAGAGAACATTTATGTTGCATGTTATAACACAGCTGACCACCACTGTATTAATTAACACAATGAATTCTTTACTTGTTTTCTCTAGGAACTGTGATAAACCCAGACTGATAGAAGCGTTGAAAACCAAACGCATCCGTGATATTGCTTGTGGCAGTTCCCACAGCGCTGCCATTACCTCTAGCGGTGAACTGTATACGTGGGGTCTTGGAGAATATGGAAGGCTAGGACATGGAGATAATACCACACAGCTGAAGCCTAAGATGGTAAAATAAATGTTTCTTGTCTCTGATGAAATGCAAGTGCGTTTGTCTGTTCAATAAATGATAAAATAAAGCTAAAGTAAAGCCAAAAACCATGAAAGCAGTATGAAGACATAATTTTGGACTGATCTAAATTAGGTTGTGGTACACATACCTCTAATAAAAGGGAAGCTATTTCAGAAAGGCCAAAAAGGTCCAGTCTCTTTCTTTTTCTTGGGAAGTGATGTGAAGTAGCTAGTGCTGTTTTGAACATGCATGTCCTGCATCTACTTTGACACATAGCTTGGAACTAGTACAGTCATTGAGCGATGTTGGATCCTGAGTGAGCAAGGCTTGATAATCCTTTGCTAAATGGCGTGCTCAGACTGGGCACAATGAAGAAGATCAGTCATAAGAGCTGGAAAATATCAGTAAGGTTTTAAAACAGAATGTCTTTGAAACGTCATGCTTACTTTTTCTGTTTTGTAGGTTAAAGTGCTCCTTGGCCACAGAGTCATTCAAGTTGCTTGTGGAAGCAGAGATGCTCAGACTCTTGCTTTGACAGATGAAGGTAAGAATATCTTGTTTCAGAAGCATTCTAGCACATAGAAATACTGTGGTTGCTGTTTGACCTGCAGTTTTCTGTTTGTTAGGTTTGGTGTTTTCTTGGGGTGATGGTGATTTTGGAAAACTGGGCCGAGGAGGAAGTGAAGGATGCAACATTCCTCAGAACATTGAAAGGCTGAACGGCCAAGGCGTTTGTCAGATTGAGTGTGGTGCACAGTTCTCATTGGCGCTGACCAAGTCAGGAGTGGTATGGACATGGTATGTTACATTTGCCAGAAAGTATTAAAAAAGCAATTGCGAAGGATGTGTTGTATTTATTGCTGTTTAACTGTCCTAACTCCATCTGTGCCTTATCTGTGTGGTTTGCCTTTTAAATTGGCAGCTTTTTGAGGCAAGCTGCGATCTGTTCAGTTACGCTAACACTGTGTCTTGTAGGATGCTCAGTTGTGTATTGTACTCTGTTAGGGTGCCTGGGTCTTACTGAATTAGTGGAGGAAGGGGAAGATCATTCCCTCCCTTGGCAGCAATGGAGCATGTAAAGGAATGTTAATTCAAGACTTCGGAGCAGAGCGGCAAAAAGAGAACCCGAGAATCACAGTTTGGAGTATGTAGCCTACAGCTAAAGCAGAGACTGAGAGAGTAAGGATGTAGTAGAGTAGGGAAGTAAGCAGAAGTCCAGAGGAGATGGGAAGAGCTTCCTTGGAAACACAGGGTCTCTGCAGAGCTCATTGCTGCTCAGAAGACCACTGAGTTGTCAGTAATGATGCCTTCAAGCAACAACTGGTATGAGATGATCACTGAGAGTTACTCAGAAACCATTTTTATTTTTCTTCTATTTGTCTGCTTGCTTCTGCTTTGTTTTGTACACAAACCTGGCTTTTTTGAGTTCATAAACCTTTCTGTAAAATTTGAGAGCTTGCTATATGGCAGATCAATGTCAGAGCTCTAACCAGATCAAGGTCTTACCCCATCCTTCTGTAATAAGACTATGACCTGTTTGATGTATATCAAAGCTAAGAAGACTTAAAATGGTCATTTTTGTTTTATTATTTGTTAGCAATTGGTGAATGATATGAAGAGAAAACCACAAAACTTCCATTTTTAGAAGTTACTTCTGTTCTTAAAAAGGAGACAAACTTGGCTACTGGAAACAGTATTTGTCTCTCATTTTCCACCCTCTTTTAAATTCTCTTTTTTGTAGTGATGAAAGGAGTAAAAGGAAAGGGAATTTGGCAGTCTTTAAGAACTCTGCAAAATTCTTGTTCATTCCTTCCTTCCCACAGTTTGTCTTAACACTGTTACATGTAGTCATAAAATCTACAGCTATTTCATGACATTACAGGATTACAAGGAGACTTTTTGGGTCTGTTTCAGCTGTGCATGTCTGCACTTCGGGATGGCTGAGTTGCCTCTAAACTTTTATTCTTATCTTCTTCAATTTGTACCGATTTGAGGGAAAAATCACAGCTTCTGTGTTACAGGTTTAGGTAGGCAACAGTAGGCAATCATATTCACCTACAGCATAACATAACCTTTCTTGAGGAAAAATTGGTGGTGGTGAGCAGCAGAACTGAGTGAACAGTTACTAAAAAAACAGTGGAAGAAATCTTAGGGTTTTTTGCTTCTTTACTGACATTGTTAGAGGCATTTTAAGGTGTTCACGTTACTTTTGCATATGGTATGTTTTTAGTGCAGTTCATGTAGAACAGTTTTAGAAGAATTTAAATAATGGAGGCTCAAGAACCTATATTGAGGCTTGCAACAGTGTGAAAAACCTCAATTCCGAAAACATTAGTTCCCATGTATTTTTTCATGTGAGTATACTTGTCAAAGGGGCTGTTATTGTTGGGTTTATCCTCAGTTGTATAAATTTGTCTAAGTCTATCAAAACACATAAATTTTGTCAGTATTTATAATTGCAGTGTTTCTGCAACAGAGGAAATTCAATGTAATCACGGTTGCACTACAAACAAAAAATAGTCATAATGATGCCTGTTCTATACTGAGGTGAAAAGTTACGGAGTCATAGAACTGCAGTTATCCTAATTTTTAGGCCTTTGTAATTCATATTTGAAGAATTTGCTAGTTGGTGCTTGTGTTTAATCTCAGTGATAAATGAAGTATTTTGATTTGGGAAGCTTCATTGACAGAGGAATGTGTAAACAATATAATTGTTTGAATTTTACATTTACTATCTGTTGCAGGGGTAAGGGCGACTACTTCAGGCTAGGCCATGGCACAGATGTACATGTACGAAAACCACAAGTTGTGGAAGGACTGAGGGGTAAAAAGATTGTGCACGTGGCTGTAGGTGCGCTCCATTGTCTAGCGGTTACTGACACTGGACAGGTACATTGTGCATCACCCTTCTTTCCCCTTTTTCCTTGATCCAGAAAGAAATAAACTAAACTGTTGAAGAAGTGTGTAATAGCATCAGTGCTGATTAAATGGAATAAAAATTTCTGTTTATATTCATTTGCTTATTAAAGTCCTGAATAAATATAAGCATGATTGTGATTTAAAGTGTACTAGCTTTTGTATTATTATTGGAGTTTAAATGTTGTTATCGTAGTAGCTTTTGTAATATTTTCCTAGTTTATGTTTTATCTCATGATCGGTTTCCTGCTTCTCACTCTTGAAATGCAGAAGCAGTCATCGTATCCTGGACAGATTTTTCTGCTGTGATCCAGCATTATCATTATCATACTAACGATTCAGATCCCCAGTGTAATTACTATGCAACTAATTCTTCTAACTTCCCGTTCACTGTGAACATTGAATAATTTATGAATCAAATGATGATTTATGAACTGGCAATAATTTATGAATCATCTGATAAAGCGCTGCTTTGATTATTTTTTTTTTTTTTTCCTTTTCTTTTAATGTGTGATAATGCCTGCATTACTTAACAGGGGCGGAGCAGGGGGGGGAAGTCATGGCAATAGGTTCTCTAAAGTTTCCTAGATTAATAATAAAAATCACTAATATTCCTCTGTAGGAATTTTTAAGAAAACAATTAAATGAGGCAACCAGTGAAGCAAAGTCATATGTGGAAATGTTTATTGGCAGGTTTACGCTTGGGGTGACAATGACCATGGGCAACAAGGCAACGGAACTACTACAGTCAATAGAAAGCCCACTCTTGTCCAGGGCTTGGAAGGCCAGAAAATCACGCGGGTTGCTTGTGGGTCTTCCCACAGTGTAGCATGGACAACAGTGGATGTAGCTACACCATCTGTTCACGAACCAGTACTTTTCCAGACAGCGAGGGACCCTTTAGGTGCTTCTTATCTTGGTTGGTGTTTATTGCTTTATGTTGTTTTTTTTAATTTATTTATTTTTCAATGCTATTGGAAACTTAGTTGTGCGTGTGGTTTAATAGGTGATAGAAGAATGCAAAAAGAAAAATGTCTTTTAACAAAGCACCACAAAGCAACAACAAAAAACCCATGCACACCTCTAAAAAAAACCCAACAAACACCTTCCTGAAAGTGGAAGTTGTAAAGGACTTGTTTAGAAGTTAGCACTAGTTTGAACTTTTGCTGTTCTTCAGGAAACTAAGATGCAACATGCTTTATCAAACTCCCCAAAGACTTTGTCTTTAATATGAGCTAGAGCTTTATGGAGGTAATGGTAGATGGATGCTACTGTAATACTGGTCGTCTTACATGTTACCTCTTGCTATAATTCTTGATGCTACTGTTACCTTTTTTTTTTTTTTTTCCTTCCTAAAGTAGGTGATTTAAGAATTAGAAAGGCAAAACAGCAATGTTTTGTGTTGAATATAAAAGCACCAAATATTTTGCTAATTAAGCTTTTTCATGGACAAGGCAATGTACTTAAGAAAGAGCAAGAACTACATATATAGAATATTTGATTAGTATTTTTAAGAATACCTAATAAATATTTGTGGTGTTTGAGAAATTTCTGTTTAACTAAAACCCATTTTTGATCCTGATCACCAAAATATTTAATCTGTATTATTTTCATCTTAGTGTTCCACCTTGTTACTTACTCATTATTTTATGAAAGCCCTTGCTACAAAGCCTCATTGTTGCCTTTAACATTGTAATTGTAGACACTGCAGTTTACGAATCTACTGTAGAGTTAGTTTTAGTCGTCTTTCTGACTTAACAAGAGATCAGATGAGTTCCAGTTATGTATTACACCATTAAAAAGTGCTCTCTTTTTTTTTTTTTTTTTTTTTTTTTTTTTTTTTTTTTTTTTTTCCTGTCACTCCAGGTGTCCCTTCAGATGCAGATTCTTCTGCTGCCAGTAACAAAATTAGTGGGGCAAACAGTTCCAAGCCGAATCGCCCTTCACTTGCTAAGATTCTCCTGTCACTTGATGGGAATGTTGCCAAACAGCAGGCATTATCTCATATACTGATGGCATTACAAATCATGTATGCCAGGTAGGCATGCAAACATTCTTGTCTTTTGCAGAGCGAAAGATGACACAGCTTACCATCTATTAGGGTCTCTTAAGTCAGGTATAAATTGTTTCACAAGTTTGGACTCCTCAGTTTAGGCCTAAGCTTCACTTAAATTTTCTTTTGACAATGATGTTAGCTTTATGCTGTTATGTTTTCTTTACAATAAGAAGCTCCCAGTGCCTGGGGGAAAAAAAAAATTAGGAATGTTGAAGAAAATCATGATAGATGATGTGGGGGAAGCAGTGGGGGCCAGGGTGGAAAGAACAAAAAACCTTTATGGTGCCCTTGTTGGTAGAGAGCAGAGTATTTGTGCCAGAACTTATAAAGAGGGACTCATGTGAAATAGTGGCCTTAAAACACAGTATTTAAGCATCAGACCCAAAGGAGAGTGGTGATAAACTACTCTCTAAATTCCAGAGCGTGGAAACCTTTCCTTATTTTATTAAGCTAATATAATTTTTTCTAAGTTCAACAAGGAAGTATAATGAGGTTTATGTTAATCTGTCCTAAATGATTTCAGGGATGCAGTTGTTGGAGCATTGATGCCTGCAAGTATGATTGCACCAGTAGAATGTCCTTCTTCATCACCAGCCCCGACATCAGATCCTGCTTCTACAGGAAGCCCTGCAAATGGAGATGAGTGCGTGCTTGTAGGAGATATAGAAGAGAGGCTGAGCCCAAACCCATGGCAGGACAGGAGAGGAGAGGTGAAGTGTCAAATGAATTTTTCCAACAGCGTTTAACAGCAAAGCTGAAAAATATTGTCCTGGGTAGTTTCATAATAGCAGAGATTAAACAGTTCTTTTGTGCTATAATTTCTGGAGTGGGTACTCTACGTGTATCAGGTTTGGAAAACCTAAAATTTCAATGTGAAATCAGTTTAGAAATTTCAGCATGCACTGTGTCATTTAAATGCAATTGTGATGATTTCCAGTAGTGTTTTAGAGTTAACATGAAAATACTAATCATTTGACTAGATATCAAATTCATTTTACAGGACTGCTCTTAAAAAAAAAAAAA
>VYXH01009417.1:250988-293933 GCA_013397275.1 Burhinus bistriatus
TTTCTTTAAAAAATGGGGAGTTGAGCAATTTTGGGGGGGGGTAGGTTGTGGTGGTTTGGGGTTTTTTTGGGGGGGAGGTGGTGTTGTTTCGTTTTTTTTTTTTTATCCCAAGAGTCAGAATTTTTAATTGAAACTACTTTCTCTCTAAACAGTGTTTTGCAATATTACATGCTGGTTAAATATTCACATCTTTCATTGATCTGTTGGCCTGTGCTTTACAGTTTAGATTTTACAGTTTGTTTTTTCTGTAAAGGAAATCAATTATTTGTGTTGTCATTTACTTACTGGAAACTTATGTTGTTTAGCGTTTAGTTTTAGGGTTTTTTACAGCTTTAACACCACCAAAAAGAGTATTTTTGAATGAATATGTTGGTTATGAATAAGAATTCAGAAAACAAGTGGTTTATTTATTTGTTTATTTTAAATTTGGAAAGAATGGTAGTTGGCTTAGATTTCTTAGACTAATCAAACTTACTTTTTATAAAGTGTGTATTTTTCTTTTCTTAGGTTGCTGATATGTTGTTGGAGCTGTGTGTTACTGAACTAGAAGACGTGGCAACTGATTCACAAAGTGGTCGCCTCTCTTCGCAACCAGTTGTGGTAGAAAGCAGCCATCCGTATACTGATGATACATCTTCTAGTGGCACAGTTAAAATACCAGGTATAAAATTCTTAGAGTTACATTACCAAAATTCAGTTAATTTCAAGCCTGCATGCATGATTTTTTTTTCTTAGCTTGCAAAAATACGTATTGAACTTTTAAAGCCATGTCACTATATCCTGTCACTACAATAAAGTATTTCTTAAAACACATACTGCATGAACATCTCGATCCTGTGAATTATGCATTTTTGGGTTCACTGGCTGTGACTGCAGCTGTGCATCACTGCTGATTTCTGTTCAGTTACGAAGCTGAGAAGGACTAAGTCTTTTTCAGGGTCAGTAATTGAACACTTACCTTCTAGTCTTGAGCATTAGGGAAATACGTTTTTTTTTTTAATGCTATCTTTTCATTTAGTGCTTCCTTCAGTATGTTATCTAGTACTTATCAAAAGTTACAGGCAACAGAGCTATTTGCCTTAATGTAAATAGGCATCTTTTGTCTGTTGCAACTTTAGTTTGGAATGTTCTGTCCGCTAACCCCTACTCACATGAGCTTGCTATGTTGTAAGCCTTTCAAAGAGAAGAAATTACAGACTAATAATGTCATAAACCAAAGGAATTTATTTTTATTAATGAGTGCTATGGCTTCCAAACAACTGTTTGATTTCATGTGGATTTCTAAAATACTGTGTTTGTTTGTGGTATTGATTGCTCTGTAGAAATATGTAAACTCTTTGTTGCTGTTTAGGTGCTGAGGGACTGAGGGTAGAATTTGATCGCCAGTGTTCTACAGAGCGGCGTCATGATCCACTCACCATAATGGATGGTGTCAACAGAATTGTGTCCGTCCGATCAGGTTATAAGAACTAGTGCTTTTCAAAAATGTCTTGTGTGATTTGCTGTTAAATGCTGAATGAAATGTACCACTGCCTGTGACTGACTTACTGTGGGGGATATGCCAATAAAAAAAGAGGAAAAAAGTAGGTAAATTGATATTCTGTTCTAAACTAAAAAAGGTGTAGGATCTAGACACAGACATGTAAGAGTGATCTTGCATCTTTGAATATAGAGAATCTCTCAGAAGGGCATTTTGTCATCCTCTTCCTAAAAGCAGTTAGAGTGCGAAAAATCAGTGTTTAGCACCCCTACCAACATGTGTGAGTTTCTGTAAAATCAAAGTATATTTTAACAAATTGGAACACAATTGGAAAAGGATACTACTTTGGTTAGCTTTTTTCTTTTTCAAGTAATACTTCAAGAAATTTGAATCAATACAAATGCTCTTCTGCTGTCGAATGCCCAGAGTAATATCTAGGCTCTTTCTTTCTGTTTTCTGCCCTAGCCTATGTACATGACACTACATGAACTCTTCACATCTTTTATCCTATTATCTCTGATTTCATTTTTAAACATTGTTAATTTGCAGTAGATTTTAGAGTAATATTTTTAATCTCATCAAATTTTACATTGAACCTACCCATACATTACATCATGTGCAAG
Organism: Burhinus bistriatus; assembly: GCA_013397275.1. NCBI lineage: Eukaryota > Metazoa > Chordata > Aves > Charadriiformes > Burhinidae > Burhinus > Burhinus bistriatus. Next base: position 253,092 of record VYXH01009417.1, read on the forward strand.
GGTCTTGGTAGTTACTACCCGTGCTTAACATTTCTGGGCAGTCATGATGTGTGCTTTTACTGTTGACCCGTTTTTCCCCAGACTCTTTCAGATGCACGTGTTTCATTATTGAGGTATTTCTGGTTGGATTCCTGGTTGGAAAAGTCTGTAAAGCTTAATTTAATGTATGTGTTGTTATTTTTTTTTTTTTTTGTAATATGAAAAGATAATTTGAAAATAGGACAACGGATTTTAGTAAGTTCTCATAATTGTCTTTTGAATGTGGTATTAAAAGTACTGAGGATATCTCTTGGCAGTGCTAACTGAACTGTTTAAGACTTAAGTTTCGGTAATGTAACATCTTTATAGTTGTGTTCATGTGCTTCACATAGCTTTTTTTCTTTTTCTGGAATGTGTTTATGTGGTGATTATAGTATATAACCATGGAGTGAAGTTGCTATGAGTGGCTTGCATATTGGCTCAGACAGTATAGATGAATATGTTTGTATTACCTGCTGTAACAGGTCGTGAGTGGTCAGATTGGTCTAGTGAATTGCGAATTCCAGGGGATGAACTAAAGTGGAAGTTCATCAGCGATGGCTCTGTGAATGGATGGGGATGGCGATTTACTGTTTACCCTATCATGCCAGCTGCAGGTAAGATGTCATAGATGACGTTTACAGAAGGGGGAGAGAGTAGATTTACTTGTCTGTTTTCCACAATTGCATTTATTGCATGATATTTACATGCCAAAGTTCAGCATTTCATTTACATTCACTCTAAGAAAACATTTTTGTTCATACTTAGGAAACATTTTCAATGAAGTCCTGAGAGGTACGCTTGTACATAGGGAAGAGATAAGAAATATTTTGTAATCATTCTAGTTTCCCTCTTCATCAGTGAAGAGAGGATACTTTTGAGGCACAGTTCATCTGAAGTTCTTTTTTTTTTTTTTTTATTTGATTTTTTTTTTTAAATGCATTTGTTTTGGAATTAGTTGAATTATGTCTTGAAAGTGTCTCTTTCTTCCAATCCCTTCAAAGGCAGGTGGAATGGACCAACTCAGATACAGACTGGCACTCTAGACTGCTGTGTTTGGTCAGCTGAATCCTGCCTATGTCTGTTCTTATTTCACTCTGAGGACAAATCTTCCTCACCTTTTTTTTTTTCCTTTTTGTTCTGTTTTTTGCTTTTTGTTTCTTGCAGGCCCTAAAGACCTTCTCTCAGATCGTTGCATTCTTTCATGTCCCTCAATGGATTTGGTTACGTGTTTGTTGGATTTTCGCTTAAATTTTGCTTCCAACAGGAGTATAGTTCCTCGCTTGGCAGCCTCTCTTGCAGCCTGTGCTCAACTGAGTGCCTTAGGTAGGTGTAGTCTTAAAATTAATTCTATTTGTTTGAAGTTAAAATGAATGTTTTAAGTAATTACATTGTTTGTGTGCTTATGTTTCCTTAGCTGCTGGCCACAGAATGTGGGCCTTGCAGAGACTACGGAAACTGCTCACAACAGAATTTGGTCAGTCTATTAACATCAACCGGATTCTAGGGGATAACGATGGAGAAACACGAGCTTTGGTAAGAAGGCAGTGATGCTCTCCTCTTCACATTTTTCACATTAAGATGTATGTGAAGCATTAAAATGCTAGCCCTGATGTACATTTTTGTTGTTAATGGCAAAATAGGAAATGTGCAAATGAATAGCCTTCTTGCACAGGTCTGCAAGACGGTCTTGCACAGTCTGTACAGGTACTCCATTTTAGAAAAAAATGGCTAATACAATACTGTATAGGTGTGGTATTGGAATTGCCAAAAAGTGATAGAAGTACTTTTGTATTAGGAAATGGATGGAAATTATACTTCACATAGCTAACTGTAGTTTGGGAAGTTGTTAGTGTTTTGTCATGGTTGTCTAAATAATGTACTTCTTGTAATACATACAGTAAGACTAACTTTCTAGTTCTGTGGTTTCTTTAGAGTTTCACAGGGAGTGCGTTAGCTGCTTTAGTTAAAGGTCTTCCAGAAGCTTTGCAGCGACAGTTTGACTATGAAGACCCCATTGTGAGAGGTGGCAAACAATTGCTCCACAGCCCTTTCTTTAAGGTAACGGGGTACAATCAGTAAAGAATTCATTAGTATAGTTCTGGACTTTTTTGTGAGAAGTGATAAAATCACCTAGTCCTATATCAGAAGCATTTTCTGACAAAATCAGAGTACTACTTCTGAAAGGAGAATCAAATATACAGATATAGAATAAGGATTACCTAGCTAGGCAGAGGTAGGTCAGTCAGAAAAAGATCTTGGAAGTACAGTAGACTAGACTTTTTGACAAGTGATTTCTGAGTTGTCCTCAGAAATATAGTGTTGTATATTTTTATTTATTTATTTAAATACTCTGAAGGTTTTATTTACATCTAGTTGGAACAAGTAAGAATGCCTTAAAAGGAAGGCTATTTGGTTTTGGACCCTGTACTTCAAAGTAAAAGCAAACAAGCTGAGGAAGTCTAGAGAAGAGGAACAAGAATAAAAGGCTGAAAAAGCCTCCCATGTAGTAAAAGTTAAACTAAGAGACTTATCTATCTTAAGGAAAAGAAATTTTTAAAATATGTAAAAGTCTATACAGGGAAGAACTGATCCATTGTTCACAGTCTTCATCGGTAAAATTGATTTGAAATTCAATCAAACTGAAAATCAATTGAAAGTTGATTTAACTGTAGGAAGGTGACCTAGTTTAGAAATGGAAGATAAAAAATTCAGCACATGGTATTTGAGGTAGAAAAGTTAATTAATCTAGGAGTGTTTTTCATAGGGGGTTTGTGAAAATTTCTGGATTGGAAGAGGAAATTAGGTACATAACCATGTGAAATAGTGTGGGTACACTTGCTGCTGCTGCATCAATGACGGTAGTGAAAATGGCTCTTAATGTCCTTTGCACTTCACGTCTTTGAGACTGTGTTTAGGCCTTATGGCCTATAAGCTGTTCAACTAGATCAAATGTATATTACTTTTTATTACACATTTTTAATACATCTCTAAAATGTTTTTTGATTGTCTGCAGGTGCTTGTGGCGCTTGCTTGTGATTTAGAGTTGGACACTCTTCCTTGCTGTGCAGAGACGCATAAATGGGCTTGGTTCAGGAGATACTGTATGGCATCCAGGGTTGCTGTGGCTCTTGATAAAAGGACACCATTACCTCGTCTTTTCCTTGATGAGGTACTGCAGGAATATTTTAAATGGTTCATGGAACATATGAAAGTATTTCATTAAAGAAGATATACTGAGTTTGAAGTATTTTATGCCAACTGTGATAGGAGTAACTGAGAGTTTGAGTAATGTTGTTTAATCCAAAATATTTTTCAGGTGGCAAAGAAAATCCGAGAATTAATGGCAGATAATGAAAATATGGATGTTCTTCATGAGTGCCATGATGTCTTTAAGAGAGAACAGGATGAGCAGCTTGTCCAGTGGATGAATAGGTTATTTCTTTCAGCTGTCATTGGTTTAGTCTTGTGATGCTTCATTGTTGTACAAGGATAAACTGCACTTTTTTGTTACCTTTTAAAAGCTCTTCTAAAATTTTGTTTGTTTTGCATTTTCTGTAGACGACCCGATGATTGGACACTTTCAGCTGGAGGCAGTGGAACCATTTATGGTTGGGGTCATAATCACAGAGGACAACTTGGTGGGATCGAAGGGGCGAAAGTCAAAGTCCCAACTCCATGTGAAGCTCTTGCTACCCTTAGACCGGTGCAGCTAATTGGTGGTGAACAAACTCTGTTTGCAGTGACTGCTGATGGGAAAGTAAGGACACAACAAATGATTGTTTGTTAGAGTGCCTTGAAAAATTTCATCCTTAGTCAGAATGGGTTTGGCTAAATAAAAAATAATGTGCATAGCACAGATATATTTTTTTTTCTTTTTAAGAAACTGAACTATACCAACTTTGCCAGTGCGATCTAGGAATAAAATGCATTAAATGCATGAAACAAGACATGTATCTTAGTTCTTGATTCAAAACTGTGATCAGATTTTGGAAAACAAAGCTGAATACCGGTAATGTGCTCACAGAGTCCCATAAAACAGAACAGACAGTAAAATGTGATGGTGATTATGTCTCTCTGACAGGGGAAAGGTGTAATTGGTATCTGAGATTGTTCACAGTTGCCTAAATGCCTGTAAGTTTGATATTGCAGGATCTAATTAGCAGATGCTTAAATCCTGAGTGAAAAGGAGCAGCATGCAGAGATTTAGTGTGAGATATAGGAGAAAAACATAAGTTCATGAATTTGAAAAAGTCTTCATCCTCATTAGGAAGCTGAGGAAGTATGGGCTAGATGAACAGACAGCGAGGTGGATTGAGAGCTGGCTGTGTGACAGAACTCAGAGGGCTGTGATTAANGCATCTGCCTTATGAGGAAAGGCTGAGAGAGCTGGAACTCTTTAGCCTGGAGAAGAGAAGGCTGAGGGGAGCCCTTATTCTTGCTTATAAGTATCTAAAGGTTGGGTTGGAGAGGATGGAGGCAGACTGTTTTCAGCGGTTCCCAGCATCAGGACGAGGGGCAACGGGCACAAGTTGGAACATAGGAAGTTCCATTCAAACATAAGAAAAAACTTCTTTACGGTGAGGGTGACCGAGCACTGGACCAGGCTGCCCAGGGAGGTTGTGGAGTCCCCTTCTCTGGAGATTTTCAAGACCCGCCTGGATGCAGTCCTGAGTAATGTGCTCTGGGCATTCCTGCGTCGGCAGGGGAGTTGGACTAGAGGATCTCTAGAGGTCCCTTTCAACTCTAACAATTCCGTGATTCCGTGATTCATTTTGATACAGGTGGCAGCTTTTACTAAAGATGTGATCGAGAAATTTAGCTAGAACTTTGTGTAACAGTTACATTCATCTAGTGAGATACTGTAATGATTCAGTCCTCACTAGTCAGTATCATCCTTGTTAATGATTCGCAGAAGGGTAAGGGAGAGATTAATGATACTGCTTGACATCATTCTGTTGAGAGAAATTACTTCCAGATAGAGAAAAAGAGAGTGAAAAGTACTTATTTATGGGATAGGACAGGAAAAAGCAACTGTGTTTAGGTATGTATATTCCACAGAATAGAGAAAACTAGAATAGTGCTGCTTGAAAGAGACCTACAGGTGATAGATGACTTTGGATTGTTTTCACGCAAAGCTGTGGTTTCTTGATACTTTTACAAAATCAGCCTTAGGATTTAAAATTAAATCCGTTAAGTCAGTGACAGTTCATATTAACTTGAATGTAGCCATATTTTCACATTCTTTTTGTGAAATATTCAAAATATTTCTTGTTTTGCAGAAGAGAGTATAGAGGCATGTAAGAAACTGTTTTTTCAGGCTTTCCTTTAACTGTATTCCAGTATACATTCTTAAAGAATTCTTCTCTACAACTCCAGTGAATGCTCTTCAAGAGGTAAACAAAATTAAATTTTGTTCTTTACTTTAAAGCTGTATGCTACTGGATATGGAGCAGGTGGTAGGCTTGGAATTGGAGGAACAGAGTCAGTTTCTACTCCAACTTTACTGGAATCCATTCAACACGTGTTTATAAAGAAAGTTGCAGTGAACTCGGGAGGAAAGCACTGTTTGGCATTGTCTTCTGAGGGAGAAGTTTATTCTTGGGGTGAAGCAGAAGATGGTAAACTTGGTCATGGAAACCGAAGGTAAGTAACACTTTGAAATGTTATTTTTAAAAACTGTTAATGGATACTTATTATAATTGCTATGTATTTGAAGTATTGTATGAATACTGCCTATATGTAGAAGTCAGTGTTAAGTAGTGGTGTGGAAATGTATGTTTTTAAATTGGAGAACCACAAAATAGTTTTCAGATAAACAGTTACTCTGATTTCTCGTTAGATACTGTGTTCTAACACATCTGTGGATGCTTCAGTCCAGTGGCTTTCCTTAGGATCTGTCTTGTAGGTGTGTGGAACTTCAAGGCACTTTGGGGAGCAAAACTGCCGTTCTGCTTCTGATCTCCACGTGTATTGTTGCCTACATTAAAGGAGAAGTTCTGTTGTTTTAGAGATAACAATGTTCTGATCCAAAAAGAAAAAGGAATGCTGAAATCCATGGAGGCAACAATACATTTTAAGCTAGAAACTTTTGATAATGTATGTGTATGTTACATTTACCAGATGGTAAAATGCTTCTAGCTTTTATAGGCCTCTAAAAATATTTCTGAATGACTAATTAAACATAAACCTTTAGGACATTAAACTGGAGCAAAAGAAAATACTCAGTTATTTTAGGTGTCCTTGTACTCGTTTTAAAAACCTCTCTGCATACATAGGTAAACATGAATGGTCTGTTCCAAAAGTTTTGTCAAGACAGATATTTTCATTTCAGCCCTTGTGATCGTCCTCGTGTAATTGAATCTCTGAGAGGTATAGAAGTGGTTGACATTGCTGCTGGGGGAGCACACAGCGCGTGTATTACAGCTGCAGGAGACCTGTTTACGTGGGGAAAAGGAAGATATGGACGCCTTGGGCATGGAGATAGCGAGGACCAACTAAAACCTAAACTGGTAAGAAACTTTTGGAGTTCTATACAGCCTTAGTCAAATTCTTACCTTCTCATTTGTAAGTTTTTGCATTTCTGCGTATAAAGAATGAAAGGGCAAAATGGTGGCAAGTACTTGTAAGACATGAACAGTTGCTTTAGAAATCAGGAATGGATTGGAAGAATAAAGTGAAAGTGGAGATGCAAAACTTTGCTGGAGGTCACTAAACCAGCTTATAAGGAATTTGTTTTGGAGGAGACTTAAAGAAAACCCCAGATCAAACACCCCACCCCCTAGTAAGCAAATTCCACCCCTTCACAGGAATAGTTTGCACTGAAAGTAATGAATTAGCTCCTTGTCTACTTGGTCCCCTCATCGTTCACTTCCTGGAAAATATACCAGTGATTACAGTGATAGCCACTTAGTCACTTGCAAACTGCTTTATTTCCTGACATAATGATTATACTCTTAATTCTCGTGATTGAATACTGAGATGTTAATGAAGTATATACTAAGTTAATAAGAATTTAACCTAAGTAATTTGAAGTATTTAATTGCTATTTGCTAAAGAAATTTGAGTTAAGCAATTATTGATGAAGAAGATAGCTGTTTCCGTTTGATTCTTAAGTGGTAAATCTGAGAACTTGGACAGTATTGAATATAGGAAGAATGAGTATACTGATTAGCTGACAAGTTGTAATTCAGACCATCGTATTCCTGTGAACTACACTGTAAGAGCTTTAAGTCAGAATAGTGGTATTAAGAAAACTGTCCTGCCTTTGAAATGAGAGTTCGTTTTTTCTACCGATGTTCTCTTGCTGAAAATACAGCAAAGAATAAGATTACATTACTTGAATCAAACGGAATGTTAGTTTGTCATTTTTATTCATAGCTCTGTGCATATATTTCTGTTCACACAACCATTAACTTTTTCAGTACTTGAATTCGTGGGACAAGGTATCATACATTCTTAGTCCACTTTGGGACCTTATCACCTGTATCCAGATGTTCTTGTTCCCCTGTCTCTGAAAAAATAAGGTCTACCCACCTTGTCTATACATCTTTATACATCTTTCTCCCCTCCATGTTCTTGGTTAGTATGAAACTAGATAATCTGTAGATGAGTTGAAGTATGTGACGTTCCATGCTGCTTTAGTTGATGGATTGTGCTACCTATAATCTGTTTCAAGGATGTGAAATATGTGGGTCACCATCCTTTCACTTTGTGAATCCAAATCCCATACTTGATCACTAGATGGCAGCATTTAAAAAGATGTTGATTAAATTCAAATTATGATGCAAGTGCTAAAAGATTGTAAACTAGTAAAACAGTATTTGAAAATAAGACTTTTTTTTTTCTTACTGTATGCAGTAGTCACCCAGAGAGCCTGAAATATTTTAAACAGAATATAGTTTTTGATAACCTTACATGTATTGTATGAATTGTTTTCCCTTTTAGGTAAAAAAAAAAAAATTAACTAGTTCACCAATTAAAAAGAACAAGGCAGTATTTAAAATACGTAGTTAGCTTTCATTTTGCTGGTTTGAAAAGAGCAAAGCCCTTTGAATTGCCTTTAATTGCTTGTTCCTGTGGTGTTTCAGACTTGTAGTTCCAGTGAAGTACCTCTCCAAGTTGGGTTTGTCATCTTTTCTGAAACTAAATAACTAAGCTTTCATTGTGAACAAAAATGGGTGATTTCTTTACAGGTGGAAGCTCTCCAGGGGTATCGTGTGATTGACATAGCCTGTGGCAGTGGAGATGCACAGACATTGTGCCTGACTGATGATGATACAGTCTGGTCCTGGGGGGATGGAGATTATGGAAAACTTGGCAGAGGAGGCAGTGATGGCTGTAAAGTACCAATGAAGGTATTTGAATGTAATTTTTTCATTGTTTTATAAACCGTGAGGTTGATTGAGAATGCTGAAGACAGATTTGTCAATATGCGCAAACTTCCACACGTCTTGGGACATCAGGATTCTTCTGATTCTTGTTAACAATGAACTTTGTAGGCAACATGTAGGCTATAATGAGGAGTCTTTAAATTTTGTGCTGGCTGTTAAATTTGCACTTGAAGGTTTTTTTCTTTGAAGAATGTTGCTGGTTCCAGCAGTATTTCTCATTTTAGTTCCTGTCAAAACATTAGCTTTTTGCCAAGAAATCTTCATACTTCCTTGTGTTAATAAATTTCCATAATACTTTAGTTCCAGAAAGGGCTATCAGTTGATGAAAAAGTAATCTTATGTTAAATTAAACCTTTCATGTGAATGCATGGTTGACTTGGAATTTCTTCATATGTTACAAATGAAATCCATGTAGCCATCTAATTTGAATTACAGCACTTGTTATGAATATGGATGTTGTTTGTGTTTCAGAAATGTGTGTGAGTGTCACTGTGTATACCTTTGCATGGTGGATTTTAGATTCTTCGTCCAGAATCACACTTTATTACCTGGATATGGGTGTCCCCATTTTGTTTCCAAATGGACAAAGTCTACCAGCCTGTCCCAAATAACAGTTTTTCATTGCACGATGTAACACAATATGAAAATAGCTTGTTTATGTTTCATCAATCATCAGTCCCATAGAATTGATGGTAAAGTGGCATAAGGATCTACACAGAATAAATAGGAAGAGTCTACTGGAGGTTTAAATATTTTTACTATGTTGACAGAATCACATCGGTGTCATACGAGCTAGGGGTGATTAATGTTGAGTATTTGGAGACAGAGCGTTACTGTTTCTAGTAAGGAGCAGTTGCTGAGTAACTTGGCAAAACATTCTAGAGACGATCTTCAAAAGTTTGCCAAATCTGAGCTTCTTTTTAATGTTTAAGTAGTAAATGGTAGAAGGATAAAAGGTGTGGAATTCTGCTAAATGATCTACATACACATTTTAATTTATAAATATGCATATAGGCACTTACACCCTTGCACATTATATTTTACTTAAGAGAGCACAGTCTATGAAACTGTAGTCTCATTAATTAACTTCGATTTCATTTGATATTATTTTCCTAGATTGATTCCCTCACAGGCCTTGGAGTGGTTAAAGTAGAATGTGGATCACAATTTTCTGTGGCTCTGACCAAATCTGGAGCAGTATATACGTGGTAAGTTTTGTATTGGTTATTTTGACAGTGTTAAATGTAACCTTGTCTGCAACAGGTATTAACGTTACACTGCCTTCACTCTTTTGATTTTCCCCCCATCAAATCTTTTTTGAGTTCCTCTGTCTTGATTAGTAATAAAGTCTACTACTTTGGGGAACATTTTATAGTGCTGTTGGAATGAAAAATCAAAGTATTTTGTCTTGGAAACCTAAGCACAGAGTTGTCATTCCAGGCATTGACCGCTGCAAGATACAGAAGTTCCAGGGAGGTCACTGGAAGTATAAACCTGAAACGTCATGCAGGGTGGAAGATGATAGCATAAATAATATTCTCATATATTATCAAAATTGTATCTAGCTTGTGGTGGCTGTAGTCTGAGAATTTAATTTTAGTTCTTTGTTTTAATCTTCCTCTGACGTTCCAAATTTTGTAGTTTAAACTACTAGACTTAAGTATTTAAAAAGAGTAAACAAAATACCTTCCCAACATCCTTCTGTCCCCTTGTTTGCATGGCATTAGAGATAGCCTTAAACTGTACGAAGTTCTGGTCTCTGAGGTCAGTAAACGTCGATTTTGCAGATGAATGCTTCTAATACTTGACCCTTTTAAGAGGAAAAAATCAAACAACCCCCTGTAAAAGTGGTAAAGGGACCTACATCTACAGGCCAAATATCAGACATGGTCTATCGTTCTGTTTTTTCCACTATTAAAACACAGTTTTGAAACGTTTTACCTTCTCTGTGCAGGGGCAAAGGAGATTATCATCGGTTAGGCCATGGATCTGATGACCATGTTAGAAGACCACGACAAGTGCAGGGTCTGCAAGGAAAGAAAGTCATTGCAATTGCTACTGGGTCTTTGCACTGTGTTTGCTGCACTGAAGATGGTATAAAAATCAAATAATTTATTTAGTTCTCAATACTGAATTTGAAAAAAATGAAACTTTGTTTTTCAGTCAGCTGTTGGTAGGTTGTTCTTGCTAAAAATGCTGGTCCTCTATGTGCATGGACATATTTGGTGTTTGCAGATGTTGCGTATTTCTTGAGCAGCAAGCATATCGTTGATTTAAAACGATCACAAAACTAATAGAAGGTTTTTATTTAATAAGTAGTAAAGCGTTTAAGTTTCATACATGCTGCTGCTGAAAGAAAAATATAGACCTCTAAAAGTAATTACAGTTTGGTCAAGCAGTAGAATGAATGGATTTGGCTTTTATTTATTTTTTTTACAGTGTCTTCTGAGCTTGCTGAGGTGTTTAACTTGCTAAATGAAGCACTGCACAAACAATATTGCGTCTCACAGAGCAGGTTGAAATACTGAATATTCTTTGTAGTAGACTCACTCCCACATTTAATTAACAAGTCTGCACAATAACTGAGTGTTTTATAGGTGCTAGTGAAATAGGATATAGCTGCAGAAAAGGAATGCTCAGAAAGGAGGTTGCTATTTTAAAAGTACTTTCCAATTATTTTGCAACAGCAAGCACCCATTTAATGTCCTCTTTAGTAATACAACCTATTATAGGATCTTTTCTTTCATCTCATACAAAATGTTAAACCTTTTCTAATTCTTTCTTTTTTAATATCAACTCTTCTTTTNAAACTATCAAATATTGCCTGTTTCTGGTGTATCTGTTGTTGTTCTGCTTCACCATTTCCTCCTGTTCTGGAACAGAACTTTTAAGTTATACAAACTATGAGGAAATAAATGCATTTTGTACTAGCTGCTCTACATAGACCATGGGGCTAACTGTGTAATTCAAGACTTATCTGCACTAGATAGTGGATTTCAGGATGGCCATCAGTCCTAGAAATCTTGATTATATTCCAAGGCCTCATTCAGTTAAATGATTTATAAATGCTAATTTAAAAAAAAAAAAAAGGCAAAAAGCTTCTATCTTAGTTTCAGAAGAATTAATTATTTTTATTGGTTTAGGAGAAGTGTATACATGGGGAGATAATGATGAAGGGCAGCTTGGAGATGGAACAACTAATGCCATCCAAAGNAAAGGCAAAAAGCTTCTATCTTAGTTTCAGAAGAATTAATTATTTTTATTGGTTTAGGAGAAGTGTATACATGGGGAGATAATGATGAAGGGCAGCTTGGAGATGGAACAACTAATGCCATCCAAAGACCACGCTTGGTTGCAGCACTTCAGGGTAAAAAGATCAACAGAGTAGCCTGTGGCTCAGCACATACTTTAGCTTGGTCAACCAGTAAACCTGCTAATGCTGGCAAGCTCCCTACCCAGGTAATATTTTTGACTTACTGCGTTCAGATTTTAAACATACTTGATATGCTTATTGCAGATCTTTCAGTAGACATATTTCCTTTCTAAATCCCTGCATAAGCACAGTGTGCTTTGATTTGGCTTTGAGTTTGAGTCAGTTACTTTGTTTTACTTCCATATTTCCAAAGAAGGATTGCAGTTTTCTGAGGTGAGATTCTTGTTTTAGTTGTTACTCCAATGCAGAATAGTAACTGAGTTTGCAGATTGGCAGGAATTTTAATTCTGTATTCCAGCTATCAAAATCCTATGCCTTCCAAAGAAGTTCTTCATTGCTTGCTTTACATTGAGAAGATTGTTTTTTGAATATTCCATCTTTCAGCTATAATGCCTGGGTGTAGTGATGACAGGATGTAAAATGTGTCTGTTTATGGATAAAGAGAACTGTAAAATATGCAACAGCAAGAATAGTCTGTCACGTTTCTAATACTTGTTTCAGTTTAGATACTATTGGTATCTTTTATAAACAACTGAACTCCGTGTATTAAGTTCTGACAGCGTGAGGTGATGGGCACAAACTTGAACGTAGGAAGTTCCATCTAAACATGAGGAGGAACTTCTTGACTTTGAGGGTGGCAGAGCACTGGACCAGGCTGCCCAGAGAGGTGGTGGAGTCTCTGACTCTGGAGACATTCCAAACCCGCCTGGACGCCATCCTGTGCAACCTGCTCTAGGTGTCCCTGCTCTGTCAGGGTGGTTGGACTAGAGGATCTCCATAGGTCCCTTCCAACCCCTGTGATTTCTGTGAATAAGTAAATATCTGAATTTCCAATGCAAATTTACCTACAAGTCTTATAAATTGTTGTTCTGTTTAATAAAATAAAGTATATAATACTTCCACATGACATTTTGATATCATTGCCTTATCATAGGTTCCTATGGAGTATAATCATCTGCAGGAAATTCCCATCATTTCATTAAGAAACAGGCTTCTGCTGTTGCATCACATTTCTGAACTCTTCTGTCCTTGCATTCCAATGTTTGATCTTGAAGGAAGACTTGATGAAACTGGCCAAGGACCCTCAGTTGGGTTTGACACATTACGAGGGATACTGATATCACAGGGAAAGGTATTTATCAGAATTTTTTTAAGGCAGTGATTTTTAACTGTAAGTGAAATGTACTGTTTAAACTGTTTCTGAAGAAAATAAAACTATATTTCTCAATTTGTTCTGTAAGTTGTATATCAAATAATTGCTTTCTGATTATGCAAACTTCTTTGTTTGTGAATATGTTCTTTTTATTATGTTTTCCTCAGTTCTTCATCATACTCCTGTTGTATGTTGACCTTAAAAATAACTTTACACTGTAAATCTTCAGTTTGTAGTATAGCCGAATTCTTCTAGAGTGGATGCTATCCTGGAAAAAAAGCGTAAGATAGGTATGAAATGGTCATTGTCTGCTTTTTGTATTTCACTTGTCACAATCAGGTGATATACTAGTTGATCCAAAGCTCTGTGCAGGTACAAACTTATTTTACACTAGGCTAAAAGTGAAGACAATACGTAGGAGTTCAATCTCAAAATTGGTAAAGAAAGTGGATTTTTATAGTTGTAAGTAAAGTCAGTCGTGAGAAAATCTAGATAATTACAATGCTTGAAGGCTACAACACTTACTCAAAACTTCAGATATAGAAAGCCTTTAAAAACATAATGTGCCTTCAGTATTATCGCCAGTTTTGGATCTGAATTTTCTCACTGTCATAGTAACTTGTAACCTGCCTAACAAAAAATTATAACCTTATATAAACAGATAAAATCTGCTGGGAGATATATTTGAAAAGAGAAGCAGTTAAGTTTCCCTTTACAGTGGTGTTTCGTGTCCTTAAATAAGACACATGGGCTGTAACTGGACTCCCTAGCATATATTGTCTTAAGGTCTCTTTCTCTGGACTCCAATAAAATTGTGTAGTAGAGCAATCTAGCAGAGTACATGCTGTGCAGGCCATGAGAAGACCACGCATTTTTCATCAAAACCTAAATTGGAAAAAAGGAATGGGAATTCCTAGCTATTCTGTTCATGACACTTTTATGTTGGTCCTATTAATAGGGAGTCTTTAGGTATATGGTGTTAAGTATAGGAGTGGGTGTGCAGGAGGCACGTTCAACGTAATTTACTTTAAGAGCCTGCAGAAGAGTTACAGAAAGGCTTCAGATATAAGATAAAATGTGGTATCAGGCATATTTAATGTCAAAAGTATTCAACGGAGACACCAGAGGTTGCAATGCCATATTATATCTAGGCATTTGTCAGGCATACCTTTAGAGATTCTAAACACTTTAAAAATGTTTTTAAAGCTTGCTTGAAACTGACAATATAAGATTTGAGCCAAATATTTAGTGAGAGAACCAGATACTTGAATTCGCATGAAAAGTTTATTTTTATTTGTTGATTATTTGTTGCCTTCCATAGCAAGATTATCTCATCTTTGGCTTTTTTGATTGTTTTTCTTTGACGTTAATTATTCTCCATGCGCATATGGTATAAAGTAATTTATACCTGCACTCAGCAGCATGTTGGTTGCTTAGTAATAACTGAGTCTGGGTGCAGTACAACCTTTCGAGCCATGGTTTTGAGTGACACAGGAGAGACTTTCTTCTTTACTTTTTTAGTGTCCCGCCTGTTTCATACTTGAATTCTATTAGTAGAAATAATGTGATCCTTAACTAACATCTCACAACTCTATCTTTGGTTGCTTTGGGGTTTTTTTAGTATTTCAAAAGTATTTGATGCTTGTTTCCATTTCTTCTAAAGAAAGATTCAGAGTTGTTACACCTTTTCCAGTGTTTTGTGATGTACTCAGAAGGAAATTGCTGAACGATGGTATTGCAGGATCAGTTTCTCTATTCTACTGAAGTTGGTTGGTTTTTTTTATGAGTTAAACCAAGTGTGTGTGAAATATGTGCAGCTTTCTTATTTGATTGCAGTTTTCCTACTATTTTAATTTTTTGTATTTTCCTTTTTTAGGAGGCAGCTTTCAGAAAAGTTGTGCAAGCAACTATGGTGAGAGATCGTCAGCATGGGCCAGTTGTAGAGCTCAACAGAATACAGGTATATTAATCGGAAGTTTTAATTTTAGTATCTGTATGTTTAACCCACAGTGCTGTACATTTGTCAAGTCACTTTATGTTTCAGCTGTTTGGTATCTAAGTACTGAAGGGTTGAATTTTTATCAGAGAATGAAACAATGAAGAAGTGAATGCAGCAAGGGCTGCTCATTTTCTTTTCAGTATGTTTTCATCCACACTGTAGCTGTTTGTTGGGGGCGAGACAGACACACACGTGCACTTGTTGAAACATTAAGTGAATGTTTTAGACTCTTAACAAGCAAAGTATGTCCTGCTTGACAAAGGACAGCTTTTTCAAAGCTCACTATATTAGATAATTTAAGAGAGTAGTGATTCTTACTTACCCTTACTTACCTTTCCAAATGGTCACATGAATTATTCAGCTGTTGCTTTCATAACAGAGAACATGAAGGGGGGGGGGAAAGGAGGCAATAAAAAAGCACTGGAATATAATGAAAAATCAGGCTGATAAACTCTTGTCCTTTGCTGGTCATCACATGTGGTCATATTGATTGCAGAACTGTGTGATACAAAAGGGCTTTTTTTCTTATCATTGACGTTAGAAAATGTAATGTTGTGCCTTAGGCCAGATACATCTTTTTTCCGTAGATATTTCTGTAACATAAAATACTAAAACATTGTTTTCACTTAAATGGACTGAAGCCCGGTCTTACAGAGTCCTCATGCATTTCTTTCTGTTAGTGGTGGGGTTTTGTTTTGGTTATTTTATTTTATATTGTAAAAAGTAAGAAAACTTACTCTTTGTAAGGTTAGAATGGAGAAATTGTGAGAATTACTAATTAGACTAATTAGTTTTCTCTTAGTAATCAGAAGTACATCCTGTTGTGGCTGCACCCTGTTTCTGCTTCTTTGCCATTTTCTATGGGCACTTACTTTCTTTTGGTACTGTTATGTGATTAAAATGTGTTGTTTTAGTTTATTATTTGGGAAGCTGAAGCTGAAGACAGTGCCACAGATTTTCTCGTTACTTTTTTTGTATGTGCGTGAAGTCAGAAAGTCCAATAAAGCAGTGCAAGTATTTAACTTTAGGCAGAAAACTAGTTGAGTAGGTTTTGGGCTCGTTTCCTAGTGTCTTCCTTCTACTGTTGAGTTAATTAATTAAGATAGGCTTTCTCTTGTATTCCAGTTCGTTACTTGAATCTGTCTTGAAATCTAGAAAAGAGCTGGTAGCTGCAGGACTTCCCTTATTCATAGCTTCTGGGGGAAATGAAATATTGCTGTAACACAAGTCTGTCCTAGATTTAGCCAAGTGAAGGCTAAAAAAAGACCACGTTCATAATCTGGCCTGATTACACAGTACCAAGTATGGGTCATGATTTCTTGAGTTGCCTTTTGCAGAGAATGAAAATGTGGATTCTTAAACTGTTTGCTCCTTTATAATATTTAATTGAAGATACAAAGCTGCTTTACATAGTCTCTAACAGCTAATTGTCAAGATTAAGAATTTTCATCTTATTTGTAGTTGTGAGTTTAACTGCAGCTAGGCTTTAAATGCCTTTGCTTTCAGAAGACTCTTCTTACAGTTTATATATTATGTGGTGCAGTCAATTCACTTCATCTTCCTTTGCATAAAATAAACAGATGAGTTTTTAATATAAAAGATACTGACTTGTTTTTTAAAATATTTCGTCAGCTTACCTTGTTGTTCAGTGGTTTCTTTGGAAGTACCAGAACTGGACGTAACAGCTGTCTAACTTGCCATGTAAGAGCAAACCAAACACCACTCCCTTGTCCTGAGGTCAAGTTTTACATGGACCAGATTCATTTAGAGTAGATCACACTCACCTTATGTACTACTTGGCCCTGGATCTTTTCTGTTGGGAGCCTTATCATCAGCCTATCATATAGTAGGACACTATAGTTTTATGTAGTTTTCTTGCTTAAGGTATGTGAAATACAATATGATGGCTGTACTGCAACTCGGCCAAGTACCAGCCTGGTATTTCTGTAGCATAAAATTGAGGGTAGGTGTTTTATGCTTTGAGGTGTAGCATGAGGGCAAGCTTTTTGGGAATGGTCATTAAGTGAAATGTTCCAAAACGGCACTTGGGCCTTGTTCTGGAAAAGTGTAATAGAAGTAATCAAAGACTGAGCCAGAAAGTGAACTAACAGTTACATGTCTAGACAGGACTCCAGTGCTCAAGTTTACTTACTGACCCTTTTACTAGCAGATCAGACTTACCTGGTAATTAAGTACCATTGTAGCTCGTGGGTGTCAAATGTTACGACCTATAGGCAGACACATTCATAGTGCTGTTAAATCATATCTTGCCTTTGGGTGAAAGAGGTTATCACAGAATTATGAAAGGAATTTCCTCCTTTTAAAAGGGAAACAAATTCATTTATTAAGGAGAATGTCTGCTTTCAGGAACATAATATTGCAAAGGATCTCCTGGTTCAGTGTTCTCTACTGTCATGGGAAGAATGTCACATGTATGGGTATATGAAATACCACTTTAAGAATAGTTTCTTTCTCCTGTCTAGGCCTCATTATTAAATGTGGATTACAGAAATCTCACTAGCATGACAATTAAAAATTATCTGATCTTAAAGTAGGCACAGCATATCAATGAATGAATTATTTGTTCTTTTGTGAGTGCAGCACTTCAGTTTAAGTAACATTTCTCCTTCCTGGTTATTATCTTCTCCCTTATCAAATGTGCTTTTAAAAAGCAGTCATTTCATGACAGGCTTCACTTTCCTACACTGGTCAGGCTAAGCTTTTTTTGTCTGCTTGTGTAGAATAGTCTTTCTCTATTCTTCATCTTTTTATACTGTATTTTTTCTGTAGCATTTCAGTTTGAGCATAGATAACTGAAACCACAAGGTACAGGTGGGACTGTGTCTGTGCTCTTGTAATTGTCATGCTGATACTTCTCTACCTTTTCTGGAGATTGATTTCATTGACATATCATTGAATTGTGTTTGTTTTCTTCATAGATCTGTGTTCTGTGTTAACAGTACATATTTCTCTTTTTTTAGCTGATTCCAGCTAATAAGCTGTCATCTTTTTGTAAACTTAATTTATTAGTCTCTGAGTGCATGGTTTTATGTACTACATTTCTCCCAGGTTCTAGTGGGTTGGAGAGAATCCCAGAGTTTGGCCAGTATTTCAGTGGGTACTCTCAGGCTGCTTGAGACATATATAAAGTTTTGTTCTTCAGATTCAGAGAAAGAACTTAGATTTTGGTCTTCGTAACTCAAGAATGCTTTAACCAGATTACAGATTGACTTGAGTGCCTCTCCCCCTTTGTTGCAGTGATTCTGCTCACATTAAGTGATATTCATTGAGGCAAGTTCTTGAACTTGATTCTTCCACGCTTCACTGTATGCTGCTTTTGAGCTGCTGCATTTCTTTCTGGTCCAGGAAAAGTTGGTTTTCCACAAAGTGGTATCTTCTGATGGCAGACTGTTTTATGAAAATCTTTCTTGGGCTCTAATCAACTTTTTGGCATAAAACAAGTTAATATGTTATCTCTTTAGCAAGAAGGCTGGACCTGTATTTTAAAAACTTGAGATGCTGCATAATCGTTGTTTAATAAGGCATGTATTCAATGAGGGTTATATCTGACCCTATTCAGTAAAATAGATTTCACAGGACACTTACTATGTCTCTAAAGGGGATGATTTGGAAACATGAGCAAGATGCTGTGCTCTAGACCTCAACAATAAAAAGCTATAACACCTGTGGTGGATTGTGGCCTAAACATATTTGTATGAATTTTTGCCATTTTTCAATGAAGTGTTTTACTCTTTGCGAATAACCTAATAAATTTTAATATGGGCGTCTGTCAGCAAGCAATGTATTAAGGTGCTGGCATAAATGCCAATAATCCTTCATGGTGTTTTTACATTGCTTTGTTAAAAATCTGCATCTAAATGATCAGATTAAATGAAAATTCTGTGTTGTGAGTAGATACTAATTTAAATGTATAACAGAAAATGTGCATGCCATCCTATTCAGTTCAGGCAGGATTGCTTGCCTTTTTATTGTCACTTGCTTAATTTGCATTTTAGGTCTGAGGTTTGAAAAAACAGTGAATTAACTACTTCTTTCACAGACCTTCTACTCATGCTTTCCTGTTTTTAAGAGAACACTCGGTGATGTCTCAATTTAAAACTTCTTGGGCATCCAAATTTCTTAGAAATCTGTTGAATTAAAACCAGCTTGTGTTGATACAGAACATCTTATACTTGAGGAGGACTTGAGTATGTCAACCTTTCAATAACACCTGAAAGAAATCTGGTGGATGTTTTATTCAAAGCATCAGAAGTATGCAGTATCAGAACAACTGGATTTTGAGATGCACTGTACCTTGGAGTGGGACCAAATACAGATTAATGAGATGAGTCTGTTATTTCGGAATGAACAGTCTCATGGATATTGGTGAGCTACGTGCACTGCAGGAGTCCCTTTACAGTCAGGGCAGGTTGTGAACATAAATTGCAGAACACCAAGGGGGGAAAAATATCTTGGGTTTCTCCAGCCTTCTGTTTACTTTCCATTTCTTTCCTCTCTATACTGGTGAAATACTTTTTGTATTCTTATCCACTTTGTGTGCATCTCTTGCAGGAAAATACTTGGGATTTTCCTTGCATGCTATTTCTTGTGGATCATTGTCAAATCTTAAAATACACTTCTTCTGTAGGTGCATAAGAAACACATTACTCTGTGTGTCTATACACACGTGTTTTGGTAGTGCTTACTCATTTTTAGAGGCTACTAGTAAGTGTCATAGATGCATATTTAAATATTATCATTAATGAATATAAGAAAAACATATATTCAGTTTTCTGGCCAGCAACACAGCCTCTGGTCTGTCTTATGTATGAAAAACGTACCCAAATTTGACAGTTGAATGTATGAGTACAGATAGGATGCATTAACTAAGTGGATTGCAATCCAGAAAAACTGAATTTACCAAGGCATTGACTGCTTCTTCAGAAACAGGGGAAGAAAAATTTTTTATCAACAAATTTTATCATTGTCTTTCCATTTTCCTTTAAAGATGAACAGATATAATGCTGAGTAGAGACAGATGAATAATGAACTGTTTGAAATGAAAGATGTGTAGGTATTAGTGGTTGGGGGAACGTAAAATTCTTTATCTAGGGAAGAAGGCCCCCAGAGCTGTCAACTGAACTGGTAAGAATCTTTCTGTTTAGCTGCAATGAACACATGTATTGTTTTTGCATGTTTCCAGCTCTAACAGTAAAATTACTAAGGCCTAATCAACCTCCAAATTTTTAGTTTCATTTAAAATAATCATCATTATTGTGGTCAGCTGTGTTTGAATTAAGATTGTCTCAAGTAGTTATGACTATGTCAGGTCATAGAAATTACTTAGGACAATCATTTAGCATTGTCAGGTCAGTTCAGGGCATGTAGTGGAAGCATCTAGATAACCAGATACTGTTTTTCATGTTTGTGCCAATCCAAGCTTTAGTTGAAAAATTTCTTCCGTTACAGAGGCACTGGAATTTGCAGTGCTTATAAATGGTGATAATCGTAGTAATCGCTGGCAGTTAAACAGCTATGTCACAGAGATAGGACCTGTTGCAGAAGTTGCAGTGCAGCCTATCCTGGAACCAGTAACTCTTTCTCTTTAACGTTTAGGTATGTCTTATTTTTATATCAGAAACAAGCTGACTAGGTATGGGCTGAATAAGCAGACAGTGACATGGGTTGAAAACTGGCTGAATGGGTGGGTCCAGAGGCTGGCGATCAGTGGCATGAATTCTAGTTGGAGGCCAGTAACTAGCAGTGTACTCCAGGGGTCAATACTGGGTCCAGTCCCATTCAACATCTTCATTAATGATCTGGATGATGAGGCAGAGTGTACCCTTGGCAAGTTTGCTGATGATACAAAACTGGGAGGAGTGGGTGATACACCAGAGAGTTGTGCTGCCATCCAGAGGGACCTCGATAGGCTGGAGAAATGGGCTGACAGGAACCTCATGAAGTTCAACAAAAAGTGCAAAGTCCTGCACCTGGGGAGGAACAACCCCATGCACCAATATATGCTGGGGCTAACCCAGCTGGAAAGCAGCTTTGCAGAAAAGAACCTGTGGTTCCTGATGGACGCCAAGTTGAACATGAGCCATCAATGTGCTCTTGCCACAAAGAAGGTTAATGGATGTCCTGGGCTGCATTAGGAGAAGTGTTGCCAGCAGGTCGAGTGAGGTGATCCTTCCCGTCTATTCAGCACTGTTGAGGCCACACCTGGAATACTGGGTCCAGTGCTGGGCTCTCCAGTACAAGAGAGACATGGACATACTGGAGGGAGCCCAATGAAGGGCCACAAAGATGATTAAGGGACTGAAACTTCTCTCCTATGGGGAAAGTTGACCAAGCTGTAACTGTTTAGCCCAGAGAAGAGAAAGCTCAGGGGGCATCTCAGTAATGTATATTTTTGCATACCTGAAGGGGGGTTGCAAAGAAGAGGAAGCCAGGCTCTGCTCAGTGGTGCCCAGTGGCAGGACGAGAGGCAATGGGCACAAACTGAAACATCAGGAAACACTTTTTCATTGTGAGGGTGACCAAGCAGTGGCACAGGCTGCCCAGGGAGGCTCTGGAGTCTCTAACCTTGGAGATACTTGAAAGCTGTTTGGACACGGACCTGAGCAGCTGGCTGTAAGTGGCCCTGCTTGAGCAGGGGGGGTTGGACCAGATGACCTTCAGAGGTCCCTTCTGACCTCCGCCATCATGTGTTTGTGAAATAGTTCTGGGTTCCTAATAGCCTGAGATTTTAAGTGCTTTCATCCTCCTGGAGAGGATCCGGATATGTAATAGGAGTCTGTGTTATTTAGGGATGGATAATAGATGGTACTGAAAAATGCTGTAGTGCTGTAATTTGAAATTTGGTTCTTCCTCTCTATATGCCGCATATATACAAGATACACTGTGGACCTCTGCAAATGTGGCACTGAACACATTAGTATTTTATAAATGTTATGGTCTGATCTGCACAGCAGTGCCAGCTAAAATATGTTCTTACAGTGACTTTTATAATGTGCTTACTCAATAGGTAAAACGTTCTAGGAGTAAAGGAGGACTGGCTGGGCCTGATGGTACAAAGTCAGTGTTTGGACAGATGTGTGCTAAAATGAGTTCCTTTAGCCCTGATAGCCTTCTGCTTCCTCATCGTGTTTGGAAAGTCAAGTTTGTTGGTAAGAGGATTCTTCACCCCCTACATATATTTTGCACTTAAATTTACAGTTTTCTTCAGGTTTACTTTTTTGTAGGACCTGAAGAAAGAAAGGGATATAGGAAAACAAAGTATGTGTGTAGGCGGAGGAAGGTAATAAGGAGGAAATAAAAAAGCCTTTTTAAATGATTTTATAAAAAACCTCAAGGTTAGTAGAAATATGTCTGTAATTGTCCTCACATTCTTTTGCTTACAATAAACATTCTGCAAAACCTAAATCTGTTTTTCAGCTGTCTGAGTTGGTAAATAATCCTGGCTAGCTGGTTTTATGGTAGGGTTGTTTTCACAATTCACATATCACTTTGAGCTTTTTGATGAAACATATTTTTGATTGAAGAGCCATTCTATTTGCTGTATGTAAGATTTATAAAAAAATACCTACTTTAAAATGTCACTTAGGAATCACATTGATTTGACTTTCTTTTTCTACCTCTATTCTATTTTATTTTGATTAGCGTATAACACAAAAATGTTAGTTACACTGTGGCAAAATATTATTTTTGACACTGTGATATGTTGTATGATCTCCTAAATAATACCATTTACAATGAACTGGAAACATATAAAGCAAAACAAAAGGGTTTTCATATGAACAGATATGACAGTGTAGCTTTTAGTAAACTTTTGTTTACTCAGTCATCCCTGTGGAAGGAAATACAGTTTATTTCAATACTTCACTTATTTTTGAAAGAACATTTAATATTGAGTCTTTTTGTCTTCTCCAAGGTGAATCTGTGGATGATTGCGGTGGAGGTTATAGTGAATCAATAGCAGAAATGTGTGAGGAGCTTCAGAATGGGCTGACCCCTCTGTTAATTGTGACGCCGAATGGAAGAGATGAGTCTGGAGCAAACAGAGATTGTTTCCTATTAAATCCTGCTGCCAAGTCAATCTTGCATATGAACATGTTTCGTTTTCTTGGTAATTTCTTAGCAACATTGTGACATTCTACTTGTCTTACATGATCAGAATATTGGGAATCTAACAATAAAAATTTAAAAAATATTCTGTTTAAACTTACAGGTGTACTTTTGGGTATTGCCATCCGGACTGGCAGCCCTCTGAGCCTCAACCTGGCCGAGCCAGTGTGGAAACAGCTTGCAGGAATGAACCTAACAATTGCTGATCTCAGTGAGGTAAGTAGGAAGTTTCGGAGTAGGATATAACTTACAGAAGACAAGCAGACTCTAGCAGAAATTTTTCTCCAGTGATTGGCTTCCCTGCTTTCTGTATAATTGTATTTTGATTGGCCTTTTACATTTTGAGCCAGAATATAATCGTGCCTTGTACTCACTGTTAAAACAGTAAATCTAAGTTGTTCAAAAGTAGTTAAATAAGCTATTTGAATTCTAGAGCATTCTCAAATCTTAGGGGTTTGACTAGACAAACGTTCGTGGTCAAACTCCTACTTTGGAGTACACCTTTCTGTAGCTGTTACTGTGTGTTGTACCAGGATGCAGTAACTGATGCAGTAACACACGCCTACACTGTTTTTGAAGTAAAAGAAAATTAGATCAAACTACTACTGAAAATAGTTTGTGCCCACATACCGAACATCACAAACTTTCAATTTCTGTTTACTCAGCTCAGTAAATGTGGAGAAAGGGTTAGGTCTTCCTCTACAAAGAAGAATTCCTTCTCAAATACCGTCATGTAGGAATGTAATTACTGTAAAAGCATTGAGTCATTTATTTGTCAGTAAGGGGATTCCTTTTGAACCAAAACCAGCATTGGACTTTGTAGACATGATTATGTTTTTGAGCTTTAAATCCATTTTCTTATATAATACAGTTTCTTGGCAAATGCTCCCCAAAAGAATTGAAATCTAGAACACATGCACCGTTCCACATCCCAGCATAATGAAATCTTGTGTAAAATACTAAGGCATTTTATGGCTTTGAAATTCAGTTAGATAGGTTATAGTCAGGTATTTGACAGTGCTTTTGGTAGATGACACATGATGCACTGCTTTTCGTATGCAAGAGACACTTGTACAGTGCTTGTAAACTGACTTTAACTCGGGCTTGTTATTTTCCAAAGGTTGACAAAGATTTTATTCCTGGTCTTATGTACATTCGAGACAACGAAGCTACTTCAGAAGAGTTTGAAGCTATGAGTCTCCCATTCACTGTGCCTAATGCAAGTGGTCAAGATATTCAGTTGAGTTCCAAGTACACCCATATTACACTGGATAATAGAGCTGAATATGTGAGGCTGGCAATAAACTACAGGTTTGTTGAATAAGTTACTCAAATTATTGACATGAATAAGATTTTTCTTTTAAAAATATGTAAAAACTTTTAGAAAATATACTACTTTAACCTCTTCTGTACAAATATTGTGGTATTTTCATGTGATTTACAGTGTTGATTTTCTGGTTTCTTTTAATCTCTCCAAGGAGAAAAGATTAAACTTAGTTTTTAGGGAAAAAAAAAAAAGTAAACCAGCAGGTATGGCTCTAGATTTTAATAGCTATCCTAACAGAGCAGTTTTGGAAGCCAGTTTTACAGGTGGACTAATGCCCCATCCATCTAGTTCTTGCTTTGTAATACAGTAGTAGGCTTGATCATTAAGTTCTTTGTAAAGACAGCTTAGATTTAGTACTAAAGCTCCCACAGGTTTTCATATCATCAGTTTGCAGTCAAGAGCAGTCCCAGATGAATTCTTACTATGTTCTTATCTAAGTCGGAATACACAAAACAAAACGTTCATTCCCTGGACACCATACAATAAGTCTGTCCCCTATGTGCAGACAAGTAAATTCCCCCACAGGTGCCAAAAGCTGAATGTTGCACTGAAATCAGTGGGAAATAATCGTTCAGTATTTGAGAAGACAGACCTTTGATTACTTATATACCTAGATACCTAATGTAGACAAGTACATCTAAGAAGCAACCATAGGCATCTTGTTATGTAAAGCAGTGGGCCTACTGCCTATTGAGTTATGGAAATTTAGATTATTTGGATAAGAAACTGATTTATAGTTGTCTTAGTCTCTCTGGCATAGTTAACTGTTTTAGTGAGCAAGACTGTATCACTATATACTTGCTTACTATTTTGTAGTTACAGTGTCTACCAACAACTACTTGAATCACAGTCTTTGGGATTGGGTTTTTTTTCCTCTAGAAATGGTTATGAACTAATACTTAAACCTGTTTTTAATAGCAGAGAGGAATTTCATTTGGAATGGATAAATCATATGTCTATATAAGATGTTACATTCCTTTGAAGAAGTGGTTTTGTTCTCTTGCCAATTCTGGCTATCCTGAAAGGACATGAGCAATTTTAAAGCATTTTGCGATTAAAAGTCCTTTGGGAGAAACATTTCAATGTTTAGATTGTGTTAAGTTTTTTAAGTATATGAAACCCTTGAGTGAAAAACTAGCACTTGAATAGAATCCATGTGAAAAAGTGGATGCATAAGACCCGAGTTTGTCCTGAGATCTTTGTTCATTTTGGTGATGACAAGCCTGAGGACAAGACTTGTCAATGATGCAAATCTCTGCTCTGGAGACCTCTGTAAAACATCTCAGAAGTTATTTGACAGGAAAAAAAAAAAGGGCAAAACACAAATCATGGGAGGCAGCAGAAGCATTAAAGTATTAGACTTACCTATGTCTGTCTTGAAATACAACTCCTGTCCTCAGACACCATGTTTTAGTTCAGACCCATTTTTCTTTTTTTATAATGTCCGTCTAGTGTTGGGAATGTTTGAGGGCAGAGTTTCAAAGCACAGCCGTTCTTATCCCAAGAGCATGTTGTTTCCAAATGGGGTATTGGTTTGTTCTTGCCAGACACAGCACATGAATAATACTGGAAATAAAATATCCTAAACATTGGGATGTATCTCTCCATACTGAGCTTGCTGTGTAATATGAATTGGTGTAGTAACTGGTATAAGTCAAGTATGTTGTGTGATAAATGTATGTTTATGTTCCTTGGCATGTAGCTGGAGACTTGTGGAGCCTGGTTAAGGTTTCCTTGGTATTGCAGTAATTGCTAGAAGTGATTGCTAGAAATGGCATTCACGGAAACTCTGAAAATGTGTCTCTGCAGACTTCATGAATTTGATGAACAAGTTGCAGCAGTTCGTGAGGGGATGGCCCGTGTTGTTCCAGTTCCTCTACTTTCGCTCTTCACCGGATATGAACTGGAAACTATGGTATCAATTCTGCTTTGCTACCTTTGTCAGACTAACTTGGAGTGAGATTCTTCACTTAGTATCTTACTAATCCAAACCCCGTGTTAAATACTGTCTACAATGATCGCTCTGTGATTACAAACATTTTGTCCAAGGAAAGACTAGAAAATGTTTTATTGCCCTCTTGGTGTTAATAAGGTTATTTTGATATAGCTGAGCAGTGATGTAATGAATTATTTTTGGAAGAAACAAACAAAACTGAAAAAAAACCCCACAAAACAAGGACCTGGAAGGTGAACTGGAGATATTTGTTCCAAGTAAAATGTTTAATTCTTTATGTGTTTCAGGAATACGAAAGAAGGTTCATTATTGTCCCCGGATAGGTAGATGTATATTTAGTATTATTGTAATAGAAGACTATGCACAGAACTTCAAATATTTGAATGTTCATTTTGTCACTGTAAAAGCTGATGAAATATTTTAAAGGAATGGAGGGAACAAATTGCCTGTAATTGATTTGGTCAGACTTTTGTAGCCTGTCACTATATTTTATTTTTCAGGTATGTGGAAGCCCGGATATTCCACTTCACCTTCTGAAATCTGTAGCAACTTACAAAGGCATTGAACCAACTGCTTCCTTGATACAGTGGTTCTGGGAAGTGATGGAGTCCTTCTCCAACACAGAGCGATCTCTCTTCCTGCGTTTTGTGTGGGGCAGAACAAGGCTGCCCAGGACTATTGCAGACTTTAGAGGGAGGGACTTTGTTATTCAGGTAAGGTGTGTGGGATGGGATGGGATGTGGGGATTTTATTTTAAAAAGCTGGTAGTGGAGAAATAGTAACATGACATAACAAGAGGACAGGCTGATTTCATTAAACTGTTTATGCAACATTACACTGTAGATTCGACAGTGCAACAGAGACCTATAATGTGTATAAATATTTTTCTCTCTTGACTTGGGCGAGTGGATATTTGTTTCATTTCCCAGCCCTTGGCTTCTCTGGATTTTGATAGTTTTCCACTGTCAGTCATCAGCTGTGTTCGCTGGCATTTATTTAGCATGTCATTCAGCTCAGCAATCATTTCAACTAATTTTAAAACCCCCACAATCTTCCAACCATATTTTGGTATTTGCTGAAATAATTAAATCTTTTTTAGATCGTTCCCAACCACATATTCATAATCAAAGCAGCTCATATATGTCCTACACTATTATTTAGTGTAGGAAAAATGGATTTGGTCTTTTCATTGTTCTTTTAAAAAACTGCAGCATCAGAATCATGCATCTAACATGCTGTAAAAAAAAATTCTCAAGTATTATTTTGGTATTTATTTGTGGTTTGGACAGTGAATCAGAAATATTATGCTTTTTTGTTTTCAACAGGTATTGGATAAATACAATCCTCCAGACCACTTCCTTCCCGAGTCATACACTTGCTTCTTTCTCCTGAAGCTGCCCAGGTATTCCTGTAAGCAAGTACTAGAGGAAAAGCTGAAGTACGCCATTCACTTCTGCAAGTCTATAGACACTGATGATTATGCCCGGATAGCGCTAACAGGAGAGCCAGCGGCTGATGACAGTAGTGATGATTCTGATAACGAAGATGCAGATTCTTTTGCTTCAGATTCTACACAGGACTACTTAACGGGACATTAAAAAAATAATAGAAGGGATAGTTGTCACAAGCACTGAGGCAAAACGCCAAAATGACAATGAAGCCAAGGACAGTTTAGGTCTCGGAGTATAAAGTATGTAGTCAGAGAGATGGTAATCTTCTGAACGTGGGGAAAGTGTGTTTGCTACTCACAGTAGGAATTAAGGGTTCCAGCTTAAACCATCAGCTTAGAATAAATGGCACAGTATATGGGCATTTAACATTTATTTTAAGAGCTGAAAGTGGCCCCCCATAATGCTGCACTACATTTAGGACCTTTGTGTTTACTGAAGTGTTGTAAATGTTTATATAAATATGGTAGTGCAGCATCCAAAAGGCAGTGAAACCTTTAAATTGTGGGTGCAGTAGGTTTTTTCATATTAAGTGTTGTGTTCTGTGCATCTTCTTGATTGTATATTGGAAATACTGTGCAACAACTGAATAGTATTATAAATATTTCAATTAACTTTACTAGAAGTTTGTTAAAAATTTTTGAACATTGAATTAACATTATTCCTTGAAATTCTTCTATAGATAAAAAAAATGGCCAATAGTTTCACCTCCACCCCTGGTTTGTATATTTTAGCTTATGCATTATTTATCTCAAATTTGATACCTTTCTGTGAACAGCATCATAATTCTTATCATGGAAAGTGTATTGTATATACTTTGTGCCATGTAAATGCAAAAGTTATAATTTCCTTCCAAATAAAAGTTCTGCCACAGAAAAAAGTGGTGTGTCTTTTTTTAATGGTAATGCAACAGTAAGATGGGATGAACGTTGCAACAGCTCTACTAAGAAATGTTTCTGCAGTTTACAGCTGTCGACCAAACGTTGCTGGTGCTGCTCCACCAACGTAGTAGGTGCGTTGCCATACACAGAACATGAGCTGTAGTCAGAGCAAGTCTGCACAACGTGTTAATGGTAGCGATTAGGTACACCTTGCTTATGCAGTTGTGCCTAATGCTGCTATTGTCAATAATGGTAAATTTGTTCTTGGACACCTGGGAAGAAATTGCTTTTGAGGAAGTGTAAGGGATAGATGTCTTCCAAGTACCTGAATGTGCGTAGAAGAGTATGACGACACTTGTGTAATGTATTGTCTCTGAGAAAATTTGATTGATCTGTTTTACAAGGCTTTACATCATTTGCATCCAGAGTAGCCTGTTTGAATAACTCATCGAAGTCAAGTGGTGTTCTGGCAGGTATTATGTGTTTATTACATGGTGTATGCAGTGGTTTTTCAAAGTAGGAAAATAAGATTTAGTTGTGCCAAAACACTAATATTTTACTTTAAAATCCAGCAGAAGGTGATGTCATACCGTTTCTTCACAAATCATTAGAATAGGTATATGTGAATATATAACATTTTACAATTCAGAGTTCATTCTTTTTTTTCATCTTAGTGTGTGCATTTGACTTCTGTTCCAACTTTTGTAAATTTAAATATTAACTGTGGGCATGAAATAAGTTTTCCTGAGACATACCTGATATTTCAAAATAGCGGTGAAACTACCTATTTGTTGTTAAGATGTCAGAGTTTTGAAGTTCATTAGCTTTAGAGGCCTCTGTTTAGTGCTGAAGATCTCTTGCAATAAATGCTCCTGTCCCGATCCTCTGTCTCGCTGGAGATTCCAGAAGTCAGGCCTGTGCCCTGTCCTCCTGATTTTCTCTGTCTGGTGACGAAAAAACCACCGAGTCTTTTTTGAGTCTTAAAACAAGATGCAAAACCCAAAAACCTTAAGCAACCTCTTTTCTCTTTGCTGCTGAATTGAATTTCTCCTGAGGTAAAGAGTGGAGAATCTAGTACAGAATTGCTCATGTGGTCGTCTGCTGTCCCTTGCCATGGTAACACCGGAGCCCTGTAGGCATCCAGCTTGATCAAAGGGATTCTGTAGTCAGCTTTTCAGGAGATGTGATGGATGAGTCATGCCCAAATGCCACAAGCCCAAGGACTGAGACCACTTCAAAATCCGTTTCAGGAGCATATGAACTACTATAACATGGAGAAAAGTTTTACAACCTGCTTAGGAAAGAAAAAGAATGCCAGTTTTTCTTCCAAGAAAAGTACAAAGGAAGTATCCTTTATGTAAGGAAGCAGTTTATGTTCTTCAATAGTGAGCTGCATAAAAGAAGGTTTTTAAGCCGCCTCCTTTGCTTTCCCATCCTAATGGAAGCATCTCGGATGCCCCTTTTACAGTGTGAAATGCTTGTCACCTATGGCCTGACTTACAGTATTTCCGAGTAGCCAGTTTTTGTTCTTGGAAAGCCATTGTTTCAAGTAGTCAAAAAATGGGATTTGCTCTTAATTGGGTTTTAGATGCAAATCCCTAGTCTGGGAAAGAAAAGGACTCAACCTTGCAAATGAGGAATGGATTGCTAGTGCTCCTTTCCCTTCTTCGTGTTACTGCACTGTAAAACCAAAGGTGATGGTCTGATTTATTAGAAAGCTTTACCATTTTGAAATTGCAGAAGACAGAAAAAAAAACCCTTCCTATGTTCAAAATTACTCTTTGTTGCCTGGGTAAATTCCTGATACCTCTAAAACCACCTAATGGTTTCTAAACAACCTGTGACTAAGGAGAGAAGGTCATTGAGTTCCATCAGGGAGTTTAGGGGACATGTACCATTTATAACCATGGTATTTGTTCCTTAACATTGTGTTAGTCAAAGAAGTCTTCAGACCAGCGTATGTAAGTACTTGCCTCCCCTGCAGGCATCTTTATCAGCGGACTATGTGCAAAACTAAACCATGCAGCACTGTTTAGAAAAAAGGCAAGCGGTGGCTTCTGAAGATCTCTTTGATAAAATATTTTTGCTTTTTTAAAGAAAATGTACAGATGTGTAGTTTCCTGTAGGTGTTGCCATTCACAGTTCATCTTCTGATGAGTGTTATAGTTAAAAATTATGGTGTTAACTAAAACATGCCAACATGGTTCTTTTACTCAACTGGGGTTCAAGGGTGTGAGATTGGTGGAAAAGTTACTCTACCATGGAGTCATGTCCTCAGTGAAAACCGCAGCAGAGCAACACAATTGTGAATGTGACACACAAACTGTTTGTGAATCCGTGCTCCTAATACTTGGAAAAACATTCTGCTGATTCACGTGTTTGTTTCAAATGTGAATGTTGATGGTATATCTGCAAGGCACCATTCCTCAACTTGGCATTTAGTCATCTGATGGCCAGCGAGTAAGATTGTGCAAAGATCTCACAGAAACACAGAGTAGAATTGTCTCAGTTGTTTCCTGACAGTGATCATCCTTGATCAGCTCTTGCCAGCGAGTTTGGGTGTGGTGCACTGGCATCATGACCTGAAAAAGGTTTCCGCAGGAGCATTTTGAGAAGTTTGTTTGCAGGATCCGGAGTCATGCACATCCGCCAGTGTGGTCTAAAGATCTCTTTTGTAAATAAGTGAAAAGAAATTAAATTCTCATTGGGCAGTTGCATATACTCACTATTGATGACAAGCCTTAATAGGGATGGGGTACAGCACTTGCAGAAAATAAAAGTCCAAGATAGGACTATGCTTTCTTATTTCACCATGACGACTTCATCGGTGTGTGTAGGCAAAAAGTGCCAGTGTATTTCCGTCTTGGTGGTCAGCTGAGGTTTGTTATCCTGTTCAGCAGCAACTCATAGGAAAAGCAAATGCAAGCAAATGTAAAATCAAAATGCATGAAATTAGGATGATTGCAGCCGTAGGAGGCTGCTCTCCCTTCTCGCTCTTCATGAAAAGTTTGACCTGTGGCCAAGACATGACAGCTAATGCTTCTTCCCAAACCAGTGGTGCCATTTCAAAGGTCCAAAAGGGGAGAAATTAAAGAAGACCAAGTAGATGAAGCTGGGATTTGTTTTCATACAAGACGGACTGTTGCATTAATTCTTCTGTGTAAAGTATTTCACCACTGTCTTGAAAAAAGATGCTCTTTAGCTTCAGAAACTGATCTGTTTTGAGCAAGTTCTTTCCATGATTTCCAAGTGATAATTTTCCTTACGTTTGTTCTGATATGCTTGACATTTGTGGCCTGAACATGTGATTTGTCAAACACAAATTATGAAAGTGTTCTAATGCTTTGACCTAGTAGTTAACAGATGAGGCAGGTTTGCTTTATTATGGCTTTTGATACTCTCCCTTCTTTTGTAACGTTCTTTTATAAGTAAACTCAGAAGACCTCTTAAATGAGGTGGAGGTAAAGCTGCTGGCAAAGTGTGAAGGTCGCTCCTAAACTGGAAAAACTTTTTGAGTAAGACTCCTGTGCGTGTCCTTCCTGCTTCTGCTGCTTCTGAAGTTTTTCATCAATTTCGTCACATTGACTTAGAAGCACCCCTAAAAATAAACCAGAGAACAGGGTCCATGTCCAAATTTAAGCTGACAGGAGACGGGTTGTCTGACCTGAGCAATGCACAAGTCGCTGGGTAATGAAGTGCTGTGCGTGAAATACCCGTGTGGGGATGCCGGATGGGATTTGGACTGGCCCCGAGTGACTTGCTGTTTCTGTGTGCTCCTGCAGAGGACAGGGGCTTCCTGGGGGTGAACTGGCTGGGCAAAACCAGGAAGGAAATGGACTTTTCGTAGTGCAAATCAGGCATCTTCCTTCCTGTGATCCTGGGGGCTGCTGCTTCCTGGCAGAATCACTGACCAGGCTGCAGTCTGTGGCGCTGATGTAACTGGAGTTACCCCTGTTGGGTAGAGCCCAGCTGCCTTTGGAGTTTTTCATTTTGGAACAAAGGAAGCCATTTTAGCTGCAGGTGTGGATCTACTGTACAACGAGTCACCAACACCAATAGGAGAGATTAGGGATTTAGGCTGGGAGTACCCAGGGAACGGTCATGTCTCTGTCGTATGATGGACCGTGCTAAAAGTACTAAAGGATGAAAATACACTGCACAATGGCTGGTATGGTCTAGGAGCCAGCTACCTGGGAGCATACTGGTCCCCTTGGGTGCATATGACCTCAGCAGAGTGACAGGAATGTGGTGGGACTTTTTATGGCTGTTACTGTATTGTTAAAGGATGTTAAGAGTGTGGCTGCCTTCTCCGGCCACCCTTGCCCAGGACCTGGCTGCCCAGCTGCTGGAGCCAGCCCCAGGGACCTGGGGACAGTGACGTGGCTGCCTCTTTCCCCTTTGCAGATTCAACCAGTGGCAAAGCTGCACACATGTCCCAGAGGCACACACATGGACGTGGACACACATGGACACGGCCAGTCCCACACACCATTCCCACCCCAGTGGCTAGAGGTTAAAGACCCCCAGCCGCTCCAGTAGCTGATGCTGAGACCCCACTTGTGCCAGTAGCTGGCACCAATTTTCACTCACAGCCACACAGATCTCACTGGTAGCCAGCACTCGGTCCTTGCGGCACGCACACACATGGGATAGAGAGTGCGATCAGGCAGAGAGAGAGTTAATAAAGGATTTAATAAGAAAATATAAGAAGGCAGGACAGCCTGTGGTGATCAGGTGCGGGGCTCTGCCAGACAAGCGTGCTGACCAGCCCCATTTTACACGTGACCGACTCCTATTACGTACTTTTGTGTCTGCCCACTCTGCCCCTCCCTGCACCCCTTCCCCTGCACGTCCCTCATCAGTGGGCACAGTCCCACCCACTGCCTCCACCATCCTGGACCCTCAGATTTCCATCCCTATCGGTTGCAAAGTCCCAGTTTGCCTGCAGGTTCTTGCTAGCCCGTCGGTTACTGTGACTGACCAGCTTTATTTCTGTTTTTTGTGTTTATCAATGCTAATTGCTCAGGTTTCAGGGCCCTTTGTGTTTTTATCCCTCCCTTTACTTATCCTCCTGACTGATAAAATAATCATTCCCACACTCCACACATCCTTACTAATTAGTGCGACAGACCAGGTTCGTCCCCACCCCAACCTCCCTCATCACGTGTCGTTCAGGTTTGTCTCACTCTGTTCTTGTTTATGGTTCCTTTGACCGGATACCCTGAATGGAATGGATGCTCTCTGTGTGAGGGATTAGCTGTATGGTGCCCTGGCGTGGAGAAGTTGGACATCCAAATGTCAGTATGGATGGCAAACACGTGAAGAAGCAGGGTGAAATGTTCTCTTCAAGAGCAGTTTCACAGTGCTGGCGTGTGTCTGACAAGGACTGGGCAGGCAGCTGGAAGATAACATGGAGAGGCACCGAGGTGGCCAGCAGACTGGCTGGGTGTTTGGGGAGGGTGAGGCCTGCAGGCAGTAGGCTAATGAGTTGGCTCCCATGTAGTAAGACCACGCTCCTTCCTGCAGAGGTGTAAGCTATGAGGACAGGCTGCAGGACCCCCAACCATAGCTGAGGTTAGGCCTCCACTGACAGGATTTGTGTGAGGTCTGACAGACTTTGAGCTTTTTCCAAAGGTCTCCACCTGCAAGTGTAGTGAACAAAATTTTCTGTATTAGGAGTGGGCTATACTGGCAATTCACACACAGGTACTGGATACTGGCTTTTCTAGCTACCATCATGTATGTAAATGAAGCTGTGGCCTGCAGCTTCATGAAGAAGTCAAGAGCGTATGTAATCCTTATCTGTGTTCAGGGCCAACAAACATTATAAGAATGCCTTGCTTAGGCAACGGTAGCAGACAAAAGGATGTGAGGACCACAGATCAAACAATTAGCAATGAGGAGCAATTATAAAAGGAGCGAGTATCCTTCCAGGGAGTTTCATTGGCATTCAGAGGCAGAAAGTCCATTTTAACTTGATAATGAATAAAGCCTTGACTGGAGTACTCCTGGGTATTCCCTAAGACACAAGCATCCTCCCTGGAGAAAGTACAAAAGGAAGCACATCTCTGGCAGTGTTAGAAAACAGAGATGAAGGAGAGGTCGAAATGAGTGGGAATATCTGATGCAGAAAAACTGGATAAAAACACCATGGTAAATCTTTCAATATATAAAACACTGGGATAAAAGAGGAAATGACCGGTTGCCCACAGCTAGCCAAAACAGGTCGAGAAGAAATAGTATCCTTACAGCAGAGATACTTGACACCCCATTCTAC
This sequence comes from Burhinus bistriatus, assembly GCA_013397275.1. Taxonomy (NCBI): domain Eukaryota; kingdom Metazoa; phylum Chordata; class Aves; order Charadriiformes; family Burhinidae; genus Burhinus; species Burhinus bistriatus. The sequence goes on from VYXH01009417.1 coordinate 288,102, forward strand.
CCCTCTCACAAGTTTTTAAAACCTTGTTAGACAACTCTTGATGAAGATCTGACAATACTTGATCTACCTGCAGTCAGGCAGCTGCCCAAACTGATTTCTTGAGTTCTCTCAGTTTATTTGTTATTCCTGCAATGTTCTATTCCTTATTAGTTTCACTAAAAATTAATTTCTGTTAAGTAGAACGGACTCTGCAGTGGTACCCTGTCCATCATTTTCTAACCAAGGTGCCTTGAGACATCCAAACTTCTTGTAGACAAGACCCTTGAAATCTTTGTCAGTTACTACAAGTGAAGTCACTGAAGCTTTTCAGCTGCCTGCTTTTCCACTGTGGACCTGCACGGGCTTAACAGGATCTTTTCTTTTTCAGTAACAGCTTCCTTAACCAGAAGCCAGCGCCTCGGCGTATACAGCTCTCCCTGACCCCGTCTGGGCTTGCTGATCATTTAGGACAGAGGCAGGCTGCCATTCTGAGCTGCGAGATTCCTCTAGCACCTTCCTGCAGCTCCAGCCAGAGCCGTGTGTTTGCTGGGGAAATGCCACAGCTCTGGCTGAGCCTGGTGCGGTGGGATGGGTGGTCTCCTCCGCCCCAAGTGAGCCTAGCTCCCACAGCACCCCAGCGCAGCGGTATTTCTGGTTCATGGCCTTACAGTGTGACAGCTCACAGCCACGTTAGGCTGAGGTGGGTGCTGACCCTCTGTTGCCAGTGCGCAGTTCAGTACAGCAGTGTGGATACGCTTGTCGGCCCTGGGGGCAGAAAATAAATGGTGGAGCAATGAAGCAGTAAGTGATGGTCCTTCAGGCAGCTCTGGAAGCAAGGGGTGAGTTAAGCTGTCGCATTGTCATTGTGTTTTTTCAAGGACCACGTCTGCACTAAAATGCTAGTGACAGCCATGCAGAGGGGTTTCCCCTCCGCCTGCCCCCTGCCCTGGCTGGGCTGCTGTACTGCTCCCTTGGGGCAGGGGAGACCCATACAGCAGATTGATAAAGTGACTCCCTCCTCACTCCCTGTCGGAAAGCTGTCGGTGGTTGTTTTTCAATGGGATCGTTTCCTTTCTCTGGTTTATCAGGTGGCTCCGCAACCAATTGCACTGGCCCAGTAAGATGGGGACAGGAGGAAAAACACCGCTAAGCCAGCCCTGCCCGTGAGTCCTTCTTGTTCCCCTTTAGCAGATCCAAGACAGCAAACACCTGCCAAAATGCCTGCTTCCCTCCTGAACGCAGGGGCTATGTGCTGGCCACGGCCGCTTCTTTCACGGCTGCAGGGAGGGAAGCCCTGCTGAGCTCTGAGCATGCTTCTTGTCGGCAAAGCACAACCTCATGGACAGCCGCCACTTCCGCCACTGGAGAAGGGGATGTGTCGAGGCCAGAGGCTGGCTGGCAGTGGGGAATTGGTGGGAGCACGTGACCGGGCATGAGGAAGAGTGAGGAGGCAAGACAGCTTCTGTCATCCCCAGCAGACAGATCCTCCTGGTGTTCCCCCCGAGAGGCGCAGAAGCCATGGACATGGGATGCCCCTTGTCCATCAGGGGAAGCGGGTGGTGCTGGGGCAGCCCCTGCAACACAGGGGTTCCTGGGCACCTCTGACATTTTGGAACAGCCTCATTTTTTTGTTTCCAAGTCTTTTTTTTTCCCTCCTTGGTACTTGTGGCTTGTGGAAGCTTTTCATCTTGATCCTGTTTGCAGACTCAGTGTTTGCATCCTAGCCGACTCCTTTGATGGGGTAATCCAGCATTGTCAGGTCAGGGGGCTGGAAGTCCAGCTTCAAGGCTTTTAACTGTTGGATCAAAAATGCCATGGCCTCATGGCATGGGTAACAATGTTGTGTAGACTCGTTTTACCAATTCAAACTTGCTCAAATGGTTACTGGTAAAGTAGATGTTATCAAGGTCAGTGTAAGGTTAGTTATTGTCTGTCCTGGAGCCAGGATGAAGCTGACCCAAATTTTGTATTGTGGGCCTTGGCTACTTCAGTGAGAATGCCATCATGTAGCCAGGTAATTTGTCTTTTTAGTTAGTTACGCAGAAATCAAAACTGTTTGTTGTGAAAATGGCAACTATTTTGAATGGCAGTAGTCTGTTTAACCATTTCTGTGCGCTGTCAGAAGGCAAATATTAGGCATTATGTGTGGCAGGGGAGGAAAGCCCCTGGGAGTAAGTAACGTGTTTGCTATAAAATTCTTCATAAAAATAGGCAAGTACAACTTTAGGTGATGGTATTGGCTCCAGGTGAAATCACTTTTGGCTTCAGTCCCTGGGTTTGCGTCTCAGTCTTGGTTCAACAAATATATAAGACTGCCTGCGTGCTGCAGGATGTCAATACCATTTTGATGTCTGCTTCCAAGATGGTCTTGCTTGGTCCCAGGCAGTTTGCAGTGATGTTAAGATACCCGTGTATAGGCATGACCACAGGAGGAGAAGCCCGTGGGAGATTTTCAAGCTTCCTCTGTGGTTAAGGCACAGGACCGGGAGTCAGGAGATCAAAGTTCCTGCGTTGTACAGAAAAAGCTGTTTCAATACATAGGCTGCATTGATAAAAGTGATCTCGTAAGAGTGCTACACACATTTCTTTGATGGGGCCAAGGCTTCGTTCTTGCCAGGTGGGGCACTTCAGAGAATTGGCTCATCCCGCCTAGAAAAGTCTGCCATCCTGAAAAGGGAGCAAGGACAAACAGCACCGATGCTTGCCAGGCCAGTAAACTGGACATCGCTATGCCCATGAAAGGAGCCTCGAAGTGGTGAGCACTGAGTGGGAAGAGGAAAGAGTAGGCAAAAGGTGACTGTGCTTACTTGTGTCACACTGTCACAAGAGTTGGGAAGGATGTGGTCAGCATAACCACAGCCAAGAAATGTGAGTAGAATTGCCCTTATATGTTTAAAAACAAATTAATGTTGATCTGGAAATTGTTTTCCAAAGATGTAAGAGTTAGAGGATGTAGAGACAACTAACAGAAAACAGTTTGAGCAAATATTTCTTTACCGTAGCTGGCCACAATAACGGCTCACATGCTCAAAGCGCGCTGTTGGGATAACCATTTATGCAAGGCTTTGAAGGCAGAAGTAGGGAGGACAAAATCCCTAGCTAGAACTTGCTTACAGGCTGTTTAATTTGACAGATAGCTGTACAAGCTGTTTGCCTCCATTCGGGAGTGGTACAGACTGTCTTATCACCTTCTCATCTCTTACAGAGTGGTGACAATTGCTGCTAAGGCCTTATGGGAGATGGTAAAACAACTGCTCTGTGGCTCCTCTGGGAGATTCAGGTTACTTTATGTCTTGAAACTACTCGGAGGCAGTAGTGTTTGCAGGAGGAGTCGGTGACCCCTCTACCCATCAGAGCCTAGATCCAACTTTCCCGTTGCTTTTAGGAAAGAGGTGAATTGCAACTACTGAGTACTCATTTACTGACGTGCCTGGTCTTAGGGTCATTTAATGACTTTTCAGTAACCTGTCTGTTGCCTGAAGAAGACAGTAATTCCTAATAGTAACATCATAACCCTGCTACTGCCATGTTGGGCGGGGTTGCAAGGTATCTGCTCTGGGTTAAACATCAACTAGCCTGAAATACCACCTTGGGGATGACAGACTGCTTTGAGAAGGGCTTATACTATGTGGGGGTGGGATTTGGGCACGACAGAGGTCTTTCGTCTGGTGAGTTATGAACAGTCATGAAGAGAAATGATGCTTTCTTATCATGGAGATGGACTTCGGCTCATCAACACTGAGTGGTCCGCAGCACCCTGTGTGATAAGATCCACCCTTCAGAGACGAGCATCTGCACGTAACTCAGAAACACGAGGTTGGCGACGGTCCCTGGAGGATGCCTCTGGTGAAGGTGCAGAGCTGGTTTCCTTTTGGTATGGCTTTTGGTCTGATGGAGTTACATCAATGAACAAAGTTTTTATTACAATCCTGCAGTTTTCTGTTACATGATACTGGATGCTTAAAGATGTGAAAAGTCCAGGTCACCCATGATGAGTTATCTCTTGAAGAAACCTGACAGAGTCTATGGCCAGCACAAAAAACCTGTATAACAGATAGAAAAGGAGAAGCCAAAAAAAGCTGGTGGGCATTACTGGATCTGGACCTTTGAACAGCTCTGTTGATGTTAATGTGAGACATCTCTGCCATTCCCAAAGACATGAATGCTCTTTTCCCACGGAGAGTTAAAGGTCAGAAACAAAAACTGTGAAGTGAGATGAAACAGTGTCTTGTGAAATACACTTCTCCTCCATTCAAGTCTGATGTGGAGACAAGGATTTATGGTGAGATGTTCTCATAGGTGAGTTTATGGGAGCGAGTTATACTCTAAAGAGCCTCAAAGAAAATCCTTTCACTGTTTTAGCAAATGTTGAGTTAAACCCTGCAGAGGGAGAGATGTTTCTGCTCAACCAGACTAACAGGATGGATTCTGTGAAACAGATCTGGGACACGGCAGGTAATATATGATAATGTTATAACTTTCTTAACAGAATCATATATGAAGTATGTGTGTATCTTTAATAATTATTATGTATTATTATTAATTATACACATATATGGCAAAAAAAAAAGGGAGAGGAATATGTAACTTTGATAGGAAGAAAAAACCTTGTGAACCTCTATTAAACTTTACTGAAAAATTATAGCAGTCAACTACCTTCTTTTATGAAAAATTCAGAAAACTTCTCAGGTTAACCAAATTAGTTTCACATCTGCTAGAGACATAATTCTCCGCTCTGCCTCACACACATAAATAATGGCTCTGTAACCCTAGTTAAGACTGAGGTTTGCTTCTGTATGGACACCAGCATAACTATCCTGGAGTAATATTTTTCTCACTCCACTCCAGACTAGTGCAGGGTGGGGAAGCAGAAAGGGGACATACATGGTTAGTCTAGAATAGATGTGGAGACTAGCATAGGTGCAGAGAGATATAGAATTTGAAGCCACTCAGTATTTGTTTCTCTATGTAGATGAGAGATCTGCACAGATAAAGATATATCTTTGTAATTGCCTCAGCTGAGTTATGATTAACCCTAAGGATATGGGATGACTTTTGAACATGAAGCTCCTCTTGTGCAAAGAGTACTGTCTCATGCTTGTTTTGACGTATATGCTCATGCATAAAAAGGGTGTTTCCTCTTGTAGTTGCATCTTCTTGTACAGAGAGTCATGTAATGGTCCTATGTATCACCTGGATGCTTCTCTCCTCTCCTTGGGCCCCTGAAGCAGGGTATAGATGTCCAGCTCTCCCTGGCCTGCAAAGATGGGCAGCGTTTGGTGTGAGGCATGGCTGCGACAGCCGGGGGCTATAGCCGGGAGCGGGAGCAGGGTCAGGCAGGCAGTGAATGCCACCTTTCAGGGCCAAGAGCTGAAAGGGTAACATTGTTATCTGCATCCCTCCCCAACTGCATCCCATGACCTGGTGCGTGGAGCCTTTCACAGTGGATGCAGGCACAGACAACAGGGCTGGGATGTGCACCCATCTCCTTGCCAGCAGCACGCTGCAAGGAAGAATCAAAAGTTCATGGGTGCTTTGCTCTTCCTTGCAGGCCCCCCTGCTGCTGGTGAAGCATGGTCAGTGCTGGGCTGACCAGTGACAAAACCTGTAGCTTGGTATGAAACACTCAGAGACCTCCGATAGGAGAGCCCGTATAAAATGTGGGGTAGGTTTGTTTAATATCACTAGGGACTGAATGACAGGACCACCAGTACTGCCTGAGCCTCAGCCTGAAAGAGAAAGATCACAGGGCTGGCTGCCAGAGATGAATTTCCTCTGGTTTTCCTTGCTGCAGCTCTGCCTGGAGCTTGTTCCCGCGTGCTCCAGAAGGTGAACCACAGAATCACAGAATCA
>VYXH01009419.1:0-17930 GCA_013397275.1 Burhinus bistriatus
GGGGGACCCCGAGGTACCGAGGCAGAGCCCCGGGCGGTGCGGGGCCCTGACGGCACGGTCCTGCCTTGCAGCTGATGCAGCAGCAGACGACGGTTCTCTCCACCTCCCACGGCAGCTACCTGAGCCCAGGCGTCGCCTTTTCACCTTGCCACATCCAGCAGATCGGTGCGGTCAGTCTCAACGGGCTGCCAGCCGCTCCTATTGCACCGACATCAGGTGAGGGCCTGGTGTAGGCCAGGATGCAGCAAGTCCTTCACTACCAATGAACCTCCCGCCCCAGCACTCAGCATGGTGCTCACACAGGTAAAACAGTTCCCGCGTCCCTCCGGGCTCAGTATCTGGATTAGGCCACTCTTTTGTAACAACGCAGCCTCGGAGGACAGCAGTCCCTCGTTCCGCACAAATTTCTGCAACCTCCCTGACACCCTCGCATGTTCAGCGTACGCTTTTTTGCCCTTCTGCTGTTCCTCTCTGCTGCGGTTTTTTTTCCCCTTTGATACAGTAAAGAAGGACCAGGTTCCCAGGATTGCACCAGACTCTGAGTACGTCATCATCCCACAGTAATACTATCAGCAATAATGCACACTGGGTTTGAACACCTGTCAAGAAAAGGGCTGTATCATGCTAGATGCTGTACGAACCTGGATTAAAAATGTTCCATCCCAAAGCTCTGACAGCAGCCAGGACTAGCAATGCTGCGCACACTCTTTGCACTGGTGCCGTCTCTAATTTTGTGAAGGCTCCAGCACTAGTCTGTCACCTCCATGTGCCAACTAGAAGAGATATAATAATTTCATACGCAGCAGTCTTGCCAGGCAGATGGAAGGAGAGAACACAGGCTTTGCAGGACCTCAGCTCTCACGGGATGTCCTCTCTTCTTGCTCTACAGGGCTACATTCACCGCCTCTCCTGGGAACAGCAGCCATGCCAGGACTCATGGCACCCATTTCAAATGGATTCACTGGAGTGGTACCATTCCCAAATGGGCATCCAACCTTGGAAACAGTTTACACCAATGGCCTTGTGCCATACTCAGGTACGGAGAGAGGAAAAGAAAAAAAAAAAAAACCAACAGAGACCTCAGGAACTGCAATTAGGCCTCTTTTCTGGTTTCCCCATACGGAACGCTTTTTCTAGCTCCCTACCAGCCAGGCACTGAGACTCACTTGACAGTGGGGTGGGGGGAGAGAGACACAGAGAACACGAGTGATTCCCTTTGCTCTGCTTCTGATTATGTTCTTCTCTGCAGCCCAGGGCCCTTCAGTAGCGGAAACTTTGCACCCAGCCTTCGCAGGAGTTCAGCAGTATGCAGGTACCACCTTCCCTTCAATCCCCCAGGCCCTTGTGTGGCTGACCAGATCCTCAGGTAAACAGTTTGTTCTGTCTCCTTGGAATACAGCTGTGTATCCAGCCACCACCATCACCCCTATTGCTCAGAGCATCCCTCAGCCAGCTCCCATCCTGCAGCAGCAACAAAGAGAAGGTGAGGATCAGGGTGGGAATGTGTGTCCGAGGGGGTGGGATTTGTGTATCTCGTCTCCTGCACCACAGAACCAACAGAGAGGAGACAGCACTAATCTTTGTCCGCTCTAATCTTTAATATTGGAGCTAGGTTATGGAACCAACCGTGTCTCTGCAGTGAGTGGACTGGAAGGGGTCAGAGGATGCTTGTCACGCAAACTTTCTGAGCTCATCCCTGGGCAGATGCTGCCAAGTACAGCGGGGACAGCAAGCACTAGAACCCCCAAGCTTTGACCCTTAAAGGGTATAGAGTCAGCACCTTCCCTACACAGGCAGGGGAAAAGAGCACTTCCTCCCCATCTTTACTGATGCCAGAACCACACTGGTACCAGTGAAACCAGCCTCTCCAGTGCACTGTCTTCTCTCTCTCTTCAGCATTCCTAGCCTCATGAGTTTGTTTTTCAGCTTATTTCAAAACTGGCCTGGACAGAATGTGGAGGGAAAGGCATTCTCTGTCTGCTCTTGCTTCGTATGGCAGGTGTCAGCGAGGGAAGAGCTCCTTGTGCTCATCAGGCTCACAGGGAGCAAGTGAAGGAGTGGGCAGGGCCAGGTCAGCCCATAAATTGGATGTGTGGCAATCTAGGAGATTTCCATTTAGGGCTGTGGCTTATGGGCTGAAGGCAACCACCTGTGGGCAGGGAACACTAGAGCAGCAGCTTTCACATAGCAGTGTCTGCTGGTCTCCGAGGACTGGGAAAGCTGTAACAAGGAGCTGTCACCTCAGCTAATTTCCTTCCAGCAAAACAGCACCCAGACATGGAGTTGTTGTGTCCAGCACCCCACATGGGAACTGGGCAAGCTGTGAAAGTGAATCTGCTCTCCAGAAACTCTAGCTCTGCATGTTGCCTCCCAACTGCTCTTAGAGAGCCCTCAGAACCCTTTGTGGACGAGTGACAAAGACAGACAAGCATGGGGAGGTCAAGACAGAAGGAGGCAGTGCTGGGGTTCTCCTCCAGTGCTGTGCTCTGAGTTGAGTCCATTTCACTTCATTTTCCCTTTGGGGGATGTGTTTTGTCTCTCCCCGTTGCCCCAATGCCTGCAGGTCCTGAAGGCTGCAATCTCTTCATCTACCATCTCCCTCAGGAGTTTGGAGACAATGAGTTGATGCAGATGTTCCTGCCCTTTGGCAATATAATTTCCTCCAAGGTGTTCATGGATCGTGCCACAAACCAGAGCAAGTGTTTTGGTGAGTGCTGACGCCAGCGGGCAAGGGAAGCATGATGGATAACAAGGACAGTCACGCATTGGGTGTGGCACCAACAGTGCTGTTATTATCCATGCCTGTGTCCTGTCCTTCAGGTTTTGTAAGTTTTGACAACCCATCCAGTGCACAGACTGCTATCCAGGCCATGAATGGCTTCCAGATTGGCATGAAACGTTTGAAGGTGCAGTTAAAACGACCCAAGGATGCTAACCATCCCTACTGACAGCAGTGAGCAAGCAGGAGTCACTTCTGCAGCACAGGTAAAGCTGGCACCATCACAGCACTGTTCCTACACAGTGCCGGCCAGTGTCAGGGAGAAGCAAGGTCTGGCTGCTCCCTACAGGGTGGGAAGCCAGGAGCTGACCGCAGTAACACAGCTAGCAGAGTAGAGGCCTTGCAAGGTGACCAAGGCAGGCCTGAGATGATGGCCAGGTTCAACCGAGAGTCTAGATCATCAGGCAAATTTGTGGCAATGAGGCAGGCCCAAGGCCAAGCCAGAGAGTCAATCTGCAGGTCAAGATCAGGATCAGTTCTGGTGAAGGTAAACAGGGTCAGACGTAGTCCAGTGATTGCCAGGCAGGTCTATAATAAGAATAATAAACAGACCTAACACAAGGGTTGGAATCCAGATAAGATCCATGGACAGGACAGGTCCCTGGACAGGTGGAGACTAGCACTTCCACCATGTAGATCAGAGAAGGAGTGAAGGCGCAGGCCTGCGCTGTAATGAGACCTCTGGGCCGGCGGGCAGAGTGTGGACAGAGGTCACGGGTGAGGCTGGTCAAGGCCGTTAAGGCCTGGGAGCGCACTGAGGGCCCTGACAGGCAGATGGGTTCAAATTACCTGCCTGTGGTTTAAGCAAGGTTTCGGTCTACTTTCTGACCGCCCCCAAAAAGTGTTTAAAACCCCAATGGTTTTGTTTTCAATTGTTACATGTGCTCTGAAATTCGTCTGCAGAGAATGCTTTCCGGGGTAAGAGGGGACAGTCCCATAATTCACAAAGATCACAGAAAAGCAGAGAAAAGGTGAGACCCGGAAGGGCCACAGAACAGCAGCCCGACACGAGAGCTGGCTGTCAAAGAGCTAGCTCGTACCAGCCAACAGACTGGGAACAAAGGAGGGCTGGCTGATCTTGGTCCCTTCTAATTGGGGTCATCTTCGTCCACGTTTAAGCAACAGCAACTCAAAGCCTGAGGTTTGATGTCCTCCTAATCTCCCCATTCCTTCCCTCCTCCCTTTCTATTCAGGTGAAGGGAAAGTCCAGAGGAAGAATTTCTGCTTCAGGCTGATTTACAGAGAGGCCAGTAAATTTATCAACTCTTGACACCACCCCTTTCCTTCCTCTGCTCCCCACCTACCCACCCCATCCTCTTTCTGCCCTCCTCCCCAAAACACGCAATTAAAGAGAAGGCTCAATATCTGCCCAGCAGGAAGATTCTTGCCACGACGGACTTGCGTATTTGCTGCTAATGTGGTGCATAACAAAGGGACCAGAAAACCAGTAGCCCCTGGGGACCCGAAGCTCTTCCTCCCGGGGTATGCCTGGAGAACATGGACCAAGAAAACCCACTGGTGTATCTCTAGGTTACTGCAGTGATGTATGGAAACTTAGCTCCGTCCCTCCCTAGTGCCCCGTCTCCTGGCCCTTTCATAGATAAATATAAATATATATATATACAGTCTCTATTTTTTTTTAAAGTGGCTCACAGGACCAAACTTTTCCATTCAGAGACTGACTCCTTGCAAGATAGGCATGAACATTTTGAGAGGATGCTTGGATGGACAGAGAGCAAGAGAGCCAGAGCGCGTCTCTCTGCTCACCATTAGCAAGAAGCAAGGAGAAAGAGAACTACATACCTCCAGGATTAGGGCACAGCCAGCTGCTCAGCTCGAGTCACTCATCCACCAACCTTAGCACCAGCCTGGTTAAGAATCTCAAGAGCTCTCAGTCTTACCTTTCCAAGGGCTTCTGCAGACAAAGCTCCTGGAATTTGGTGCCAAAGCCTGTCCTGAGCACTCCTCGATTAGGCTGAAAGCACAGGAAACCAGCCCCTTTACCTACAGGAACTGTACTGCCTCCCCACATGTGGCACAGATCCATGTTTCATAGCTCTCCATGGTAACAGAGCATTTTCTTGATCAAGGCAAGAGAAGATGAGAGAGTGTGAGCAGATGCTATCTCCAAAACAGAGTGACAGAAGCCTCCTCGGGGCTACAGACTGCCTCCCCATGTCGGAAGTAATCTAACACTGGTTAGCAGGCAGTGCCGATTCCCAGACGGAACGGGACATTTTCTCCATCTGAATTTAGCAAGAGGATTCACCTCTTACACCCTCTGCAAAGCTTTCCCAAGCAGACACAAGGATAGTATGACGAAAGAGGGTTGACATTCTGGTTTTTTCCCCACCACCCCCTCCAAGGGACAAATTATACAGCATATATATGCAGCATATATAGATAGAGCTATATACACATACACTTAAGCACAGAACATAGTTCAGAGGTTGATTTAACAAAGATCCCCTGGGGGTGGCGGGCTGTGTCGTACTGACAAGGCATATCCATTTAACAACGTGAAACTGTCTCGTGAAGTTTCTACCAAAACAAGAAAAACAAAACAAACCAACCAACCCCACAAACCTTCTGAATGATTAGTTTCAATATTCCAGAGTTTGATAAGGTACCAAGAACATTCCCCTGTGAGTGTGTGTGTGTGTGCACGCGCGTGTGCATGTCAGCGTTCAAACATGAACAGAGGGTTGGTGGAGATGGGTTGATGCAATTGATAGCGAAGTGAGATACGGGGACTTCAGAGAACCTCAGCCAGTTCTCATCCTCCTCCAGTTTCCCTTTGTTCAAATGTTTATGGCACAGTTCTCTAAGTACCATCGCATCTCCTCAACCACCCCTCTGTATCTGATGCTGAGAGTTTGTGAGAGAAGGATGAAGCTGTGCGAGTCTGTGTTTCTATAGTCCATGTTTACTTATTGTAAATACCATTTTTATACTTAACATCTATTATGTACGTGATTTGTATAATGTACTTTATTTCTGCTACAGGTAATTTCATGAAGTTTAAACTTAATCTAATTTTGAACAAAAAAACAAAACAAAACAAAAAAACCAACAAATGCAAAATGAAAAAAAAAAGGACATTGAAAATTCTACATCAAGCTGGTTTAAAACAAGCATTTACAGTTTCTTCCATCACAGTTACTGATGTGACTGTACAGGTGCGATACAAGCTTCGTCAATGTCAAATTCCTCACTCTGGTTAAAAAAAATTAAAAAAAAAATTAATAAAAGTTTTACTTGTTAAGTAGCTGGGGGTTTACTTCATGTGTTAGTTGCACCTGCTTTTAGATAATGCTCACACTTGAAGACAATCACCAAAGGCCTGAGATGTGGAAAGTGTGTCCATTCAGCTAATCATCTGTGCAGTCAGGTAAAAAGTGTGTCATAGGGGGACGGATGACTGAGCCTGGGTACTAGAGAACAGAACCCTGCCATACTCTGAACACCGTACAGTGTCCCTGTGTCTCTAAGAAGGCTGGCTGTGGATTTTTATTCCAGCCTTCAGCATAGGATCCCCAAAATGCAAGTTTGTGACATTAGCCCAATTGCAATGAATGAGTGCAGCAGCCAAGCTCCAGCAGAGCTAAACACAAACCAGTGACGGCTCTGGTATGCAGATACCAGACATCTTTTAGAACTGCTGTGGACTCTGCTCACGCCCAAGAGAACAAAACAGGTTCTCTCAGCAGCACCTTGATGGAAATCAATCAGCCGAGAGCCACAGCCCAGCCCATCTGGTGCTAGGCACAGAACCAGGAAAAGGGAAAACAAATGCTCCTCATCTCTGCCCTGAAGGTGAGGAACACACTTGGGGTTGGTAGAGAACCAATTCCATTTGCCGTGCCTGTGCTTCAGTTCCCCCCCCCCGCCCTTCTTTAAAAACACCAGTTTCCCCGGGCCTTTCTTCTGCTTTGAAACTCCTATTTAATGGTGCTGGAGAAAAGCAGAGTATGAGCAGAGAACGCAATCTAGGACTACCTGATGCCTGCTTGCCCCTGCACCAACACAGTTCTGCAGTGACTGACCCAAGGTGTATACTGCAAGCTGTCAGGAGAAGCAAGTGTCTGTTTTAGAAGGATGAGTTCAAATGCCAGTTTGTGAATTGTGGTGAGTTCTTATTTCCACACAGCTCTGTAGAAAAGTTTAGTCACATCAAAATCCAGTCAATGGCAAGGACAGAGGAAGGAAATCATTCAGTTGGTGCCTGTTCCTATGATGTGAATAAAATGTACTTGCGACTACAAGTGCCACACACCATTCCCAGTAATAAGAACTCAAGCTGCAGTGACGTGTCTTGCAGGCACACAAGTTTTTATATTTAGCTCAGAACAGGAGTGCACTTAGTCTAGCACCTAGCTGTCAACCGAGCAAAGAAAGAGATGGGTATGCAGTGACCCCTTCTCGGGAAGCTGCCTCTCACCAGCTAGAATGTCCCTATCAACCTGCTTTTTCTTCTCTCCTTGGAGAAGACCAGCTATGATTGAAGAAAGACTGCGATGGCAAGGCTCTGCACGCTGCATTTTAGTCCTATATCCCCTAGACGAGCCTGGTTTTTAAGCAATACCTGACTGTTCCAATAAATTCCAAACCTGTTAACCAGTTTCTACAAAACGTCCAGCTTTCAAAGCCACTTAAAATTCCTTCAGGATTCATGCATTGCAGACAGGAACACCACACAAAATAACCATCCTCTCTGACACCAAGGAGCCCACATAAGATCTTTTATCCATCCCCAGCCCAGGAGGATTCAAGCAGAGACTGCTTTTTCTTATCTGCTTGAACTTACAAGCCATGACATACATCCATAGGAATAACGTGTTAGGGAAGAATTCCCTCTACCTTCTTCCTCCTGTTCAGTGCAGGAGTCATCAACCCATCTTGGCATTTACAGCAAGGAAGAGCTGATTTAACAGGTCCTGTGCAGTCAGCTAACATCTACCACCAGGCCTGCGCTCACAGAAGACGGGTCACCAGCCTTCCTTCAGAGAGGAAGCATCAACACGTAACACCAACACATTGAAAAAAAGTTTAATTAAAATACAGATTAAAATTCTATGTATAGGAAGCAAAAAGGTTCACAGAATCCACAAAACAACGAAGCAGTGGAGCCGGATGTCCCAGGAATGTTCAGACATTCCAGGACATCCTGTACAGACAGACATTAAAGCTGAAGCTGAGAGGACTGGAGGCAGTAAAAGCAGACAGGTGAGGCCGAAGGAGGGGAGAGGGGTGGAGGGCTAAGACAGAGTGAACAGCAGGAAAGATCTCTGGCTGACGGGTAGAAATTTCAGTACCGTGGCTGAAGCAGGATGAGAGGGAGACCAAGAAGAGTCTTGCGAGAAGAGCTAAGGTTACTTTGCCACCACGGCTGCCTTGCTCCTGCTTAACATCAATGGTTGAAAGGGATACTTAGTGAGATGGGGGGGAATGTGACTAGCAGGGATGTAGGATGGGAGAGGAGACCGAGACTGGGCATCCCTTAAGGACTGCTGTAGTTATAGTAACTCTGTAAAACCTGGTCATTGGGGAACAAAACCCAGAGGTAGCACATGTGCTGCAGCCACCACGGGTAGAAAACCTCCTGCACCCGTGTGGCACCCCCTCGGATGATGGCAAGTGCAGCTTCAGGAGCAGGAGAAGCAGTTAGGTGCACTTTGCCCCTGGAAGGAAACAGTCAGAGGATCACTCAAAGCCAATCAATCCTTGGTGTGGTTTTAACTCTGCAGACTGACTGCCGCAGGGTTCTGCATGCTCATGGTCCATGCTGAGGTGGACATGCGCAACCACCACAATGTACCCAAGCTGATGCGCTCTTTCCATTAATTTTCTTGCACATCCAAACAGATGCGCACACCATCTTGTGCAGTTGTGTCGCATTTTTTGCATGTTTTCAAGAAGAGATGTTCCTGCAGACACACTCCCTCCCAGACTCCTACATCCTCCTCCAAATACACACCTGGTATTCTCTAAAGCTGTATCGGTATCAATCAGGCCCAGGATGCATAGTGTGATAGAGACATTTCTCTTCTGCATGATGAGTTCATGGCGCAGTGAGCTGAAGAATCCATCCAGTGCAAACTTGGTGGCAGAATAAGAGGTGGTGAAGGGAGTGGGTATTTTCCCTGGAAAGGAAAAGGAAAGAATGGAAAACACCAGGAAAGTGGCTGTAAGGAGGACGGTGCCATTGAGAGGGCATTTGGGCAAAGACAAAGGCTTTGCCATCCTGCCTCAACCCATGTTCTGTTCAGGTGAGTTTATTCCTAGTCACGCGCAGGCACTTGGAAAACTATACTACTTTATGTGAGCACATCCCAGGACAAAAGCCAGCACATATGTGCATAAGGGAAGGAAATTTAACTTACACCAGGTCACATGCTGGACTAAAAAACCCAGTGTGATGGTCTACCTGCAGCCTTCCCCTCCTCCATCACATGCAAACACATGGACTGGGTCACATGCTGGTGCCTCTGGCTGTGACATTTCCCCGACACAAGGCAGGGATGAGCTGTAGTGTAAACTGTGTATGGTGATGCAGCTCCCTTGAGCACACACCGAAGACTTTCTTCTGCCTTTCCATCCTGTACGGTAGGTGCAGCTACTCAACAGCCTGCTGTTTAGGCTGGCTAAAGCCAGAAAGCCTTAATGTGGTAGGATGGTATTCACATCAGAAATGCAGGAGAGATGGGCCTGGCTGTGAGGGACAGGAGCCAAACAAGCAGATCTGGGCACATGGTGAGTGAAGAGCAAAGTTCCAAGGGAATGGAAAATGGTGCAACACAGAGAAGGTCTTCCAGAAAACAAGAAGGCCAGCCAGCCACCATCCTGCTTGCTACTAAAAAATGCACAGCTTGAAAATGTGTTGAGAGGTTGAAGGACATGGAGAAACACGATGTGCTGAGCACCATTGTTTCCACAAGGCCAGCACTTATGCCAGTTAAATACATTAACCTGTGAGGGAAGAAACAACCACCAGAGAGCCTTTATTCTTCTCCAGTGTGGGAAGAGCTGCTGTTGCAAGTGCCACATAACTGAAGAAATTCACCTGGAATGATAAAAGTAGACATGAATAAGCAAGAGGGTTTGGAGGGAAGGTCAGCATGAGCCAGAAACGCAATACAGTGGTCAGAAATGGAAAGGAGCATGGCTTAGATTTGCTTTTTCAAACACCAAGCGAAAAGAATCATCTCTGTGAGGATGGGGACAAACATTGCATCCGTGAGTCTTTCAGATTCCAGAAAAAGCAATGGAGAAGAGTAAGAGCAAAGGTTATTCCTGGGCTTTAACATACAGATTTCTTGACAAGAGACAATTGGCTGTCCCTGATTTCTGTATATGTCATTCTTTACTCTGCAATTCCTATCCAGCAACAAGGACAGCAGTAGTGTCTCCATCTGGTCCTCTTTTAAGTTTCTCTTGACTGAGCTCAGACTACAATGCAACACTACAACAGCATCTCTTCTGAGCTTGACTGCTCTCTTAACTTGTGAGAAGTTTCTTACCCGTGATCTGAAGTTCCCTACTTTCCAGCAAACAGGCTCCTCAAACATGAAATAAAACTGATATGACCCACCTGATGGAATCAAGAAAACAGCTTTTTATCTCCATGGTCCCAAAACCTGGTACCAAGGTGATGCTATAGGAAAACTCTGAATCTCTGAGCAGAGACTCAAATGGCAAACACCATTTCAAACAACCTTGCTGTGTTCTGCAATGACATGTGCACTTGCTATAGATTAGTAGGAAGTGCTTGCTCCTCACCTATTGGCCTTCCTAACTAGACATACATTGCACAACTGCTCATAACTACCCATCAATCCCTAACACTCCTGGGCTAATGGGAGATAAGAAGGACACAAAGAAGGAGAAAAAGTTATTCCCAGACATTCCTCTGCAAACATACACGCAAACTGAGCAAAATACCTGTCTAGTAACAAAGCCTCCAAACCATTTGACTGGAAACATGAATGAAATAAAAGGGTTGTTCTCAACCATTGCCATAGACTTGAATGTGCTTTTGAATTTCCACAGCTGTCCCAGGAGAAGCCAGACTCACCCAATTCCAGGTGAGCTCTTCCTGCTGAGAAACCTCACCTGCATGAGCCAGCGGGTGTATTCCACATCTCCAGCCCACATCTGGAAACGGGTCATGCCGATGTGATTCAACACCAGGTAATCCAGTCCCCCTGTGGATAGGAGAAAAAGCAGTCAAACAAAGGGGTCATCGCCCAACCAGTAACCAAGGACCTCAGAAATGCCAGCAGGAGGGCTGAACCAACCAGCCACTCCCTCAGAAGGCTAGAAAGCCCTTTACCGTGAAGATACATGAAATATGTCCATCTGGGAGCCGCTTTGCCTGCTCCTCAAGGGCAGAATTTGAAGGAAAGCTATTCTCCTTTGACAGCAGCTCTCCAAAATGATGTTTCAGGGTAATGCAGACTTGGAACTTAGTTCTGGTGGTACACTCTATTTTCAAAGTTATAAGTATATAAATTTGTAACAGAAAAATTATGATTGGTATGGGACTGTATATGTGCAAAAGCATCAGCAGAAACAGCAGAAGGTTTAAAAGAAAGGTATGAATTGATGGCTACTGGACTGCCAGCTCATCGAGATCACAGCACACTTACACTCAGTTTCTTAAGACACCCACATCAGGAAAACCAAGAGCATAATGAAGTAATTAAGACTCTCAAATAATGGACAAAAGGATAGTGAGAATAATAGAGAATGCTGCCTAATGGCAGTCTGACCGAAATGAGACAAGATGGAGAAGCAAAAGAACATAATCACTCAACTCCTATAGGGCACAAAAGACAATCAAAAAGCAGCACGTGGTCACCAACCAAGAGCCCAGAAGACACGATGAGAACGCAACAGTGGGCATCCCTTGTCCTTTGTATGACCGCAAGTAAACTTGGCCAAGGTACTTGGTCATACACATCTTGTTGCTTGGGAGTACTAACGAATGAGTGAATGCAAATGCACGAGAGTGAGAGTAGTGTGAATCAGTTCCGGTTAAAATAAGACCACCTTCCCCTTCTACACAGTCTTGGACTGAGCTTTGCTACATAGGCAGGTCACTGCTTTCAGACCTCCCAGTTTCTGTCTCCCTCAACACAAGGCACTATGTTCAGGGTTGGGTGTGTGCGGCTGGTACCCACTCACATATGGCAAACGTGTGTACGTCTGGTACCCTGTGACAAGTGAGGTACTGCACCTGTTGCCATGGGGTGCGGTTTTAGCAAGTACTTTCTGCATACTTTTCTCCTCTCGCAAAAGACATGCACTGCCCATGAAAAGCCCAGATTGGTATTTACAAACCCCACAGCTTCCCATCCTAACCAGTGAGGAACATGGGGAAACTGAAGCAGGAAGCTTCTACTGGAATGAGAAGTGTCTATATATCTGAAAGCTAAATAGATGCCAAAGATGAAGACAGAATTGAGATCAGAATCAGAACCCCTTCTCCTTGCTCTGCTCACCTGGTCCTGAGCAGGCAAGCAGCGAACATCTGAAAAGTCAAAGATACCTCTCCTTTCACCGCCTCCCAAACCCAGGTAGATAACAGAAACCCACATCTTTCAACTCCAGGGTTATCAGACAGGAGCCAAGATTGGCAGGGCCATAGGCGCTGAGATAAGAACTGTGTCATCAGGCTTATCTCTGATCAGTTGCATAAAACTTGCATGCCAGTATGAAGCGTGACATAGCTTGAGAACTATAATCTCTGAAGGGTGACCAGGCCAGGTGTGAGCTAAACCTTTCTTGAAAAAAGGAACATGGTATAAACTGGAGTGAGAAGCAAAGTTTGTTCTCTCTCCTCAGTATCTCATTTTTCTTCCACTTACCCAGCTTTTGGACAGCAAACTGAACCACCTTTTCAGGCTCTGAAGGGGAAGACATATCTGCAGGGATATAAAATATTTTCTTTGCTCCGAGAGTCAGGCATTTCTCCACCACCTTGAAAAAGAACACACACACACACAAAGATTAAGCAATACAGAATGGGGGAAAAAGAACAGAAATATGGGCACTGTAAGGCACTGTGTTTTTCCCCATACTACAGTCAGTGAGAGTCAATTCTGGAAAGAGATGCACTTTAATTTTAAATTTTAAATCTATAACTATTCAGCCCACAGACAGCTCATTTTGCATCCAGACTTTGTTTAACCAGACAGTTAAACAGAGGTAACTCAGCAGGATACAGATTCAATCTACCTTGGAAAAGGATCAAGATTTACACAATAAAGACAGTCATCTTCAGGAGAACTCTGCTGGAATAAAGGTTATGCCTTACATTAAGTTCTTCTTTTTGTCCCAAAATACCTGGTAAGGCTCTACCAGTATTCATCTTTCATAGATCCTTTGCTATGTTGTGTATGTGAAGGTGCCCAGTAATGATACACAGTTTAGCTATTTGCTGAAATAATGCTTTCCAGGCATTAGGAACTACCCTTATGCTGTCTCCAACTCTCCTTTTGCACCATTTCATAGTGAAGAACTTTCCTTGCAAGTCACCTATCCCCACAGTTTAAGAGACCTCTAAATACTGTCCCATTTTATAAACTACAGATAAAGGAGTCTCATCTATTTGATCTGGTCAAAAGTTATTTAACCTACAAAAAGGTTTGAGTCTTTAACAAAACACCCACAAATAGAACTGTTTGGCCTCTGAAAAGCTGCACAATATCGCACAGGAATTGTGGTTCATATAATCATATAGAGTTGGAAGGGACCCCTAGAGTTGGAAGGGACCCATAGAGATCATTGAGTCCAACGCCCTGCTCCTCGCAGGACTACCTAAAACTAAGCCATATGACTAAGAGCATCATCCAGATGCTCCCTGAACTCTGACAGGCTTGGTGCCATGAGCACTTCTCCCTGGGAAGCCTGTTCCCGTGACTGACCACCCTCTCAGTGAAGAACCTTTTCCTAATGTCCAATCTGAACTTCCCCTGATGCAGCTTCATACCATTTGCTCGTGTAAATGTTCAGGTAGTAAAAAGTTCAGGCAGTGTCTATCCATCTTCCCGTACAGGCCAAGCTCCCTCCTGGGTTACACCTCCCCAGGATGCAGTGTTACTGCCTTCTGTTAAGAAAAACCGTGCATGTTGCAGCAGGCACTGGTGCATGGCAACACAAAGTAGCACATCCAGGAGATCAGTTACAGAGAAGAATGGCACAGGACACTGACAGAAAATCAGGTTTAAAACATGTCACCGGCATGTTCCATCTTTCTACATAAGTGGAAAGAATTTCCAAAGTAACTAAGCTGTTTTTGCTCAACAACAGTTCTGAAGGAAAATTTATCATGCTGACAACTAATTTTTTGTTGGTGCTCTGGTAAAAGTCCAAATCTCTTCCCTCATCCTAGGAAGTTCTTACCTTCTGCAGCACAGCTTCCCTCCTAGCAGTCAAAACAATTTCAGCACCAAATCTGGCATAATGATATGCCATCTGCTCTCCAATCCCAGCACTGGCTCCAGTCAGGAGAACGCGGGCACCAGACAAGCTCTCTTATTTATGGGAAAGAGAATAAAACACAGAGAAGTGAAGGAAGCAACAGGGGAGCTGCCCTTAACTACTGGCAGAACTCTAAACTAGAAAGGTGTGTGTTAAGTGCTCAAAAGTCTTGATGCTTCTCCAAAACTAGAAGAGGAGGGACTGACCTGAAGAAGCCATGAGATTAACAATACCTTCCAATTCTTACTAGACTGAAAAAAAATCAAAAATCATCTAATCTTTGAAGAATGAGCTATTTTTCCGTTCTGACAGAGGCCTACAACAAAAGGTTACTCATCAGCCACCTGATGTCACGTAGCCAGCCATATTGATCTGTTTTGGCCTGGCTCACATGAAAGCTTGGTTAGCTCAACGAGCTCCAGTACACGGCAGTCAGCTCGGCCTAGCTCCGCTAACATGCAACAGCCAGTTCCCTCCTCCATCCTAACAACCCTCAGGTTCATACTTCAGCCATGGAGCAGGAGGCTCAGGCTGACCCACTTCACTCAGACAGCAGCCGGTGTGCTAGAAACCAAACAGCCAAGACTTGCTTCACCCTTCCCATCCCTCCTCCCTAGTCAGCATTCTTCCGTGGAGGTGGATAATGGAAAAAAGCATGCAACCGGCATGGCTGAGTTGCCATGGAACAACCCGCAGGCCCAACTGCCCAAGAGGTGCATCGTTATATTACTGCATGTTTGTTGTGGACATTATGCCAATGCTTTTGCTGCCAGGGAATAATGATATGATTATGCAAGCTAGCTGTGTCACATGCCCTTTGCCTAGGTTCCTAGACAATTACCTTTCAAGGATGAAGTTGGTTTTCACATTGCAAAAAGCTGTACAACTTAAACCAGGCTCTGGGCCTCCTGCCTTCTGCATAGCAATTATTCTTTGCCATCAGTTTGGAGACATGTCAGCCCTCTTGTGCCAGGCACTGCGCATCTATAAAGATGGTTCTTGACCCCAAGGAGTTTGCAATCAAAACAAAAAAAAGAGAAAGGCGGTGGCAAAGTACATGTCATATTTTCCCCATATAGACAGCAGGATTCTCCCGGAACTGCTGTTAGACCATTCTGTTTTCCTCTGTGTTTCAAGCTTCTCTTTATTTCTGCGAATAAAGCATTGTTTTGGGGCCACCAACTCTGGTAAGACTATGGGCAGGAATGAGATCACCCATCAGAGTCTGGAAATTCAACCTCTTCTCTTATGTGACTTATATTCCAGTTTGGAATGATGCCTACCTGGCTTAAAAGGGTCTTTCCAGAAGAAAGCTAGGAGCCCAGCTACGATCCCTGTAGCACAAAGCACTTTCCCAATTGGCTTCATATCCCTCCAAGTTGTGAAGAACAAATTGAAGTCTTGAAGCGGAGCACTCCAGCCAAAATACTGTAATCTTCCTCTGACGCTGGAAGCCAACCTGCAAAAGGCAGGTAAAGTCCTCTTCTGTCCTGCATGTAAGAGAGGTGCTGTGTAGAACTGAGACTCCACCTGAGAATTCTCTCCACTGGGAGCCAAAGTCACCTTTGCCAAGAATGAAAGAGAGAGAGAACAAAGACAATCAACACTTTGATAAGAAGCTGCAAAGAAGTTGCTGCTTCCCTCTTGAAGGGAGGGAACACCACAGTCCTGCGAATGGTCTGCATGTGCCAAGAAAGGTTAGGGCTTGGTTGTGCCAAGCAGTGCAACTACCTGTTCAGAGGAAGTCACCTTGGCAGGATGAAATACATAAAGCTGCAGACCTGAAGACAATGAAACCTGCTCTCATATGAGAGGAAAGGATCCAAAGAGGGCAGAAAACAGGTCTGGAGAAAGCTCAAGAAATCATCTCATCTATCTTCCTGCCTTGCTCAACTATTGTTTTCTCAGCCTTTCATTTGCTCCAGGACAGTCTGGCATTTGGTTGGTCTTAAGTGAAGCGGACTAGGGGAATTATTTTTAAAATGTCTGTCCCTAATGGAACACTCCACAGAAGCTTGTGGAGTCAGCACCAATTCCTCATTTAAACCACTACGTGAAAGTCCAATTTTACAGTAAAAGTCTTCTCCATTTTGTACTGCTGCATTCTATTTCAGATTCTCACAGGTATATTTGATGTAAAAATACATCAAATCTGTAAAGCAAAATTAATTATTATCTCTGTTCCAAAATAATATATTATCTGCAGCGGTTGACAAAAATTTAAAACGGATATCAAATTGCGCTGACAAATTATGTTTAGATGTGCTTTTCCATGCTTTGGGAATTATACGTGCTTGCCATATGTAAAATGGTGTACAAGGCTGGGAAAAAGGTGAGGGATTTATTTCTGTACTTCTCCTTCTTTAGAACTTGTCCTGTAAAAGGAAAATTCAAAACTTAAGTCAGTATCAAAACTTACTGACACTAATAGCATTCACTTACCAAGCTGAGCATCATTAACCAGTATTATTTCTCTATATTTTCTGTGTTTTTCTGTCTTCACAAATTCTTTAGTACCCAGAAGCAGTTAGATACAGGGAACACAGCAGGAATTAAAAAAGAAATTTTGCAGTAGTTCCAGAAGCTGTCTTCTGCAAAATTCACTTTGTCAGCTTCCACAGTTCTGCAAACATGTTTAAAACTAGCTTTTTTGGGAGGTCACAGCATATCAGGATATGGCTAACAGCGAGAGAATGAAATCAACGGTCTTACCCAGGGTACAGAGATGATCGTGGACGCAAGTCTTTGCAGGATTGGCGCCTGGAGCAAATAAAAGTGAAAAATGGGAACAAATATGAACTTCAGTAGCTGCAAGGTTCTGAGATAATATAGTAGGTATTCTTCAAGGTGAGAAATTGGCAGGTAGATTTGGAACTCAAGGGTTTTAAGTTAAAAGCCTAATGTGATTTGACAAAATGACACATATTTTCTATGTCTATTCATTGTATCTATTTCTATTCCCTTGTTATGAACGGGGAATCCAGATCAGCTGAATATCAGCAGTCCAGGCCATCTAATATTTGTTTAAAGGTGGATAAAACAACAAATATGTTCCGTTTTGAATCTGTCTAGATTTTCTTAGGATTACGGAAAAAAATTGCGAATCAGATGCTCACGCCGAGACTTGCAATGGTGTCCGAACGTGACAGGCGTTCACAGCACAGGCTGGCCAAATTTTATGTAAGCAGGCAACAAAGACTAAAAGGTTAGTAGCTCTACTTTAAAAAAAAAAAAAAAGAGAGAGAGAGAGAGAAAGAGAACACATCTGATTCTGAGAAAAAGACCTTTCTCTGGCAGTTCCCACCCACAGCTCTCTGAACTCAGCCAGCCTCTGGACAACACGAGCTCTGCCCGCTCTACAGCAGAAAAAAACCCTCACGGCCAATCTTACGGAACGTTGAATAAAGAATTACCGTGCTGATGGCTGCTAACGCTAACCACAAACAGCCGCACCTCAGGACAACCGGCGCGTCTTCCCGCCGCCACAGAGGAAGGCAGCAGCCAGCTGACAGGANCCCCCTTCCCCGCCGCGCCCTTGGCCTCGGCCGCCCCCCGCGCCAGGCCCGGCCGCCAGGCGGCAGCTTCTGTGTGTGTGTGTGCGCCCAGGTTCCCCGGCAGCGGTCCGGCCGTTTTCTCGGGGCGGGCGGGATACACCCAAAAATCAGGC
>VYXH01009419.1:19605-51810 GCA_013397275.1 Burhinus bistriatus
CAGGTGTGCAATAGCTTTGTGGTTTTGTTTTTTTTTTTTTTTTTAAGGGGAAACAACTTGCCCTGTGAATTTGTAAAAATCGGTCTCCCCAGATCTCGTACCTCTAATGAAAAAGGTCAAATACTCTCTTCCGACTTGCAGGTGGCTGCTACAGCTGTAAAACCAGTGTTTGCACACCACGCGGTCTACTGGGAAACTTTAAAAGCCTAGGCAATGTAGGAACAGGCGTAGCCAGCTGTTAATTGGACTGTAATGAGCTTAACAAGATACCGGTGTCTGTCAGATTATTCAGATTACAAGACAGCAAGAACCACATCATTAACACGGGTGCCTTACCTGCTGCAAAATCCTTTAGTTCCTTTTCTCAGAGGTACATGCCCTGATTCTCAGACTTTGGAAAGTGGCACATCCTCTGAGGTATTTGACACTTTCTGATTTTTCCTTGAAAACTGTCACTGGTAAAATACAAGTGCATATGGTTTCAAAGGGCTGACAGGGGATAGTTGACCTAGGAGGAAAAGGAAGGTAGCTAGGTATTTTTCTGCTTTTTTTGTCTGTAAGAAGACATTACAGTAGAGCATTTGTGACCCTCAGATTTCTTTATTGATACCCTCCCTTTGACAGTCACGGCCTACCAAGAGAGATGCATCGGTAGTCATAACGTGAACTGAACTGTTGCTGCTTTTCATTCTTTCAGGTTTGTCATCAAAGGAAGCCTGGCTGGAGCTGCTGTGTACGTGGCGTATGATCAGGGGCTGCTGGGCAGTGGCACGCAAGGTGCTGAAGCTCTCAAAAAAGCTCAGGCGGCGCTCCCTCCAGCTATCCAAGAGTGGACCAGTTACATCGGCTGGGAGGTAAGGACTGCGCGGACGAACACAGTCGGCAAAACGAACACATCCTCTGAATGAGGAGGAAAAAACATCGGGGTGATGTTCTGGTTCCAGTGATGCTGGCGGGAGTTGTGCTGTTGAAACTCGATTTCGCATGGAGAATAGTTTGAAGAGGACTGAAATGGAAGGAGGATAAAATTTTACATTTAGGGGAAAGACATTGCTCACATGTTATTTCAAAGAAGAAGGGGTAACTAAGCCTGTGCGGGGTCAAGGAAGGGATTGCAAGCATGCTCTGGGAGATATTTCACTATGTAGTGGTATTCCTAAGCTTCTTTTGAAGGATCCTACGTGCTTTTAAAAAATTAAAAGATTCTCCTCCCCATTTCTCAAGCTGCTAACGGTTTGTCAAGTTGAATTTAAATTGCCTGAAGAGGCCCTTCTCTTTCAGCAATTCTTAGTTTTTAAAATCCTCAGAACAGGAGCAGCCTTCGCTGAAAATTTGGAAAGCGTTTTTCGTGTTAGAGTCTAGTCTAAACTAAGGAGACAGCCATAGAGATGATTTTTCGGGAGCGCTCAAACGATAAGTACTACCTTCTGCCCCTACTTTATGCTGGGGGAAAGAGCAAAGCACAGACTTTAAGCCTCGTGTCTGATCCCTTTTGAGACTTAGGGAGAGTAGGCACCTCAGTATCTTTGAGATCTGAGATCAAAAGGCTTTTCCAAGGTGATGTGAATCCTGTTATAGGTGAAACCCCTCAAGTGTTGATATCTTGTCTCTGTTTCTCTTTCTAGCTCCCACCCACTCCAAAATTTGACTTTTCCCCCTCTGATTCCTGGAATAAAGGTAAAATAACCTCTCACTGAGCTGTGAAAGGAGCAAGGGGCCAAGAGTGACGTAGCTTGTACCAGTCTTGTTTCAATACTGTCCTCCTAAATTGAATGGTGGAGAAGGAGGTGATAGATGTTACAGTCTGGTGGAAGGAGCATTGGGACTGGGACTAAGGAAGCATATTTTGCTCCAGGTTTTACCCCTAGCGCACTGCATGACTTTGGACTTAATTTCTTGTTGTCCCAACTGTGAAATGAGGAGGAGGATGCGTGCCCGTAAACCTGCCTGCCTTTTTTAACGAGAGGAGCTGGTGTTTCTTTTACCTACACAGTTTGCTGCCCACCTGTGCCCGGAGACAGGCACGCCTATGCTATCCTAGAATCTAAGATCGAAAGTTTCAGTGAAGTGTTTGGGGAGGCCTGTGGTCCCCACAATAAATAGAGTTTATGGACCAGTGAGTTCATTGGCGCTGGTAGCGATCGGGGAAACTAGAGCATAAAAATAAGTGATGACTTATCCTTAAGAAAGGTGAACCTTTGGTGAAAGACTGAAGAGATTATAAACTCTTCAGATGCTAGTATGTCTGAACTCAGCCTCTGACTTTTCAGGAGCGGTAAGTATTGCCGCTTTTTCTAGAATTTTAGAGATCTTGTTTGAAGGCCAAAGCATGTTATAAATACCTAGTAAGTTAATTCATAGTTTTCACGGTGCAGCAAAAAATCTTCAGGTAACTGTGGGGAAACGTGGTCCACAAATACTGTGACATGTCCAGCATCACCCATGGAATGCGTGGCAAGGCCAGAAATAAAATGGAACTTAGCTCTTTGTTTCAGCCTTGTAATTGTCTATCCCTTTTACTCGTCCTGAAGTTGGAATTTCTCTGTGTCACAAATGCTGCTGAGACAATAAAGCTGTACTTGAACCAAGGATCATTCAGGCCTCAGTGTATTTGAAAGCTTCGAAGGTAGAGCTAGATTTTTCTCTCCGTGTTTAAAGAGATCTACAATGGTAGAATAACATTAGGAAGTTTGGCTTGAATGATGCTCTTCTTGGGATAATTCTTCTCTGCTTTCCTTGCAGGAGTGCAGACAGTCATGTCTGCCTTGTCTGTAGCTCCCACCAGGGCCTGTGAATACACTGTGGAAGGCTGGAAGTATGTGAAGGATCTTGTCAAATGAACGCGTTCTCCAGGGTTCGTGATTCATCCTGTGTTGTCTTTGGGGTCATGTATAGTCCATCCCTCTAGAGGGCAGCTCAGCCATGCAAGGGCTACAATAAAAGACTTTGGAACTTCCATTTGTATTTGGGTTGGTTTTAGCGTACAGACTGCAGTGATTGCTTTCTGTCTTCATGGTGATCAGAGGCAGAGATCGTGGATCAACTGCAATGAAGCGATGGCCGTATGCTGAGGTATAGCCCCTGTTCTAAAGCTGCCAAGCTTGCTACCTAAACAGATTGTTCTGAAGGTGAATTAATCTTGAATTCAAAACCAGCCAACAAGAGTTAAATAAAAATTCCAAGGTAACTTTTAAAAGATGTCATTCGAAGACAAAGCCCTTGTCTACAGGCTAGCTGAGGAAGGAGTGCCTCTGTCAGACAAAGAGCACATTATTGCTGTGAAAGCTGCTTCTCAGGGGTCTGTGACTTGTGGTGCAGCTGAGAGTAGACAGTGCTAGTTGCAACGCTTGTTGATGACAGCGTGCAGTACAAGGGAGTTTATAGAGGTCTGCGATGCAAAACTCCAGCAAGTCATAGGAAACTTGTAATGCCCTCCCAGTCTGTTCAGCCTCTGGGCATGTCCCGTGTTCCTAGTACCCGAGCTCCAACGGCAAAATCACAGTACTCTCTAACTTTTCCAGCAACTGATCCAAATGTGCCCTTGGATGCATAAGTCAATGACCAGTAGCACTGTCAAATTTACACCTGTGTCTGAATTCTCAGCTCCGCGGCATAGGTTATGTGGAGGCAAGGGTTTAGATTTTAAATTGTACCAGCTGTTGGCTAAAACTAAGTGGATTCGTTTTGTCTCTTGACTTGAAAAAGTATTCTGTCTGCTGGCTTCTTTAAATGCCTGTAAAATAGGGCTGGAAGTACCTTTAAGATACTGGCACCTTTGTGTATAAATGTTTTGGCAACTGAGCAAGAGAGAAAATGGAAACGGGAAGGATCTCCAATCACAAGGGAATCCCCATGGAAGGGAGAAGGAGGCTGAGGGATTTCTGACTTCATCTAAGTGTAGTGCCCCCCTGAAGAATTAGGCAGAGGTACCTCAGGAACAGACTGCAACTATGTCTTTGTGTATTTCAAGTTCTTTGCAAAGGAACAATCCTGTTCTGCAGCTGAGCTGTGAACAAATACATGAACATGAGCTAAACCTGGAGCTGGCGACTGAATAACTCTGCAATCTGTGTGGACATTTTTTAATTTCCTTATTTTTTGAATGCCCAGAGACTTCAACCTGTGTTTTCCTACCAGACTTTCTCCTAGTTTTTGCATGAATAAAATCAGAAATGTGATTTTTTTTTTTTTTTTTAACCCAGAAACCTTGTTTGCTGATAAAAACCAATACAAAGTGGGAGACGGGCAGGGAGGTTCCCAGAAAGTAAGAATATTCTCTCGCTATCCATCTCTTTTTCCACAGGAGATGGATAGCTCCTCTGAAGAGGAGGAGGAGGAGCAAATATTATAGTGCACGTCTCAGTTCTCTGCCAGAATATAACTAAGCTGAGAAGATGCTGAAAGTAACAACTAGCTGTCAAATCAACACGAGAAGTGGGGTAAATTTCA
Organism: Burhinus bistriatus; assembly: GCA_013397275.1. NCBI lineage: Eukaryota > Metazoa > Chordata > Aves > Charadriiformes > Burhinidae > Burhinus > Burhinus bistriatus. The sequence goes on from VYXH01009419.1 coordinate 24,055, forward strand.
CTCTGGCAGGGACCATCATGAACATGTAACCGTGTATCGGGGACATGCGGAGAAGAACCGGAGTTAGCAGTGAGAAAATTGCTGGTGGTAGACCTCTAGAAGAGGCAGTCAAGACTTTTTTGGTAGAACCGAAGTGTGCAGTGTACAGTTAAATTAAGGCCTGGGCAGAAAGTGGATTCCCGGCGGCTCATTCTTGCCATCAGTTTTCTGAGGCCACGTCCATATCACGATGGGTTAGGTATTAACATTTTGTTCTCATGGGGGAATACTAGTGGGCGCATGCGGGCACGGAGGAGGGTTGCTGTAAAAACTAGAGATTTTTTATCACAGTGGCGTTTCTAGGGATGGAGAACAAGGATGTAGCATGGCAGGTTTAGAAGTCAAAGTAGCTCATTAGCAGGACGTCTACAGTAATTCATTCGAAAATACTTCTGATGTATGTATTCAGTTCTGCTGTGTGTCCCTCTGTCTCAAAGCATTAACAAAGTAGCTGGGAAGCAATTTCCACAGCTCCTACAACACTGTGACGTTCGCTGCGTTGTGAGCTGTTAAGTTTGATTTCCCTAGAACAGGCCATAAACTACATCTGCTGTTAGTGCGCATTACTTTTTAACCTCCCCAGCTGTGTCCAGGACATAAAAAGCCAGGACACAAGAAGCTAATCGTTTATCTGCAGTTGTCTCTTACCTTTGCTGCTATGAAGGGTTCTTGCAAAAAGGAAGAGAGTACCAGTTGCTGCCAAAGTGAGGATTGTCAAAAGCGCGATCCACCAGCATGTCCAGAGGACAAAAAAAGACATATTAAGGGCCGATTCTTTGCAGGCTGGACTCCAGAGAGAGTCTGGGAGTCGCATAGCTTGGACCTGTCAGGGCTTGAAGGTACGTGTCTGCAAATCCCTTTCAAGTGGTGCAGACTTTGTCATAGACCTTTGGAGCAGCCCTTTGTATATACCCACTGATGATGGAACACATCCGGGTGATTAAATAGAAGTTTTTTCCTGAACCCAAGTTAAAGTTTAAGCAAGAGGACTTACACCAATAGATGGGTGGTTTGCCAGACTCATACAGTTCAGCGGCAGCGTTGTGTATGAGAAGGTGTGAACCTCGGCACCTTCACCGTGCTTTAGTCTCTCCTTCCTACTGGCACTTTTGAAGCTGGCCCAAGGTGGCGAAGCAAAATCCTTCACTGATGCTCACCTTCAAAGCGGCAGCGTCTTCCAACTCAGTGAGATCTGAAATTGAGTTGTTTGCTCTTGCTCTGGGTCCAATTCTTCGTCCACACGCTGGCAGATGTGAAACTTCTCACAGCACCTCTGCAGGAGGGAGCTGGTGTCCGCAGGAACTGTGTGGCGTTGGAGCAACACGCCAGTAGAGAAATGGGTGGGCTGGCACGTGTGCGTGCGTGGCCCAGGACGATTATACAAGCACAGGGAGAGTAACTGAGCAACGCGTATCTGCACGAAGCATTTTGCTAGCTTGCAATATGCTCCGGTGTGTGGACCGTGCATGTTTTAATTTCGATGTCAATAAAAACTTCCCCGAGGTCAGTTTTCAGTCACAGCCAAGGCATAGATAAGGAGCGCTGATGGCCTAGAGGGCATCAGTATTACAAGATGCTACAGATTTATTCTGTGTTTTTAACCCTTTGCGATGGGATTGTGCCATGAGGGCGCAGAAGTCATTACGACATGGTGTAGCATCAGTATGAATCTGTTCCCTCTTCCCAGGAAGGACCTGTGTGTATATTGGGTGGGTTGTTGTAAATACACAGCTTGTAACCTCTCTGTCCTCAGGTCTCTGTTCATCCTAGAGCCGCTGCCTGTGCTTCCAAAACTCGGAACGGAGATGGTGCTGGCTGCTGGCAGCAGAGGCAGCATTTCTGCCACGCTGACGTGCTAACGCAGCCACGTTGTTGTAGCCTGTGCTAGTTACAGAATGACCCAAGAAGTTCTACAGGACAGGAAACAGGCAGGGGTAGGCAGGGAGAGTAGGATGAGTGCTTACTCAGGTTAGGAAGCAGATTTAAAACACGAGGCGGAAGGATTTGCAGGGGTTTTGTTTCCTTTTTTAAACAAATAGTTACATGATGAAACTTCCAGCCAAGAGATTTCAGAGAGTTTGGCCAAGGTATAAATAGCTTTAAAAAGTGCTTAAGCTAATTCCTGGAGGATGGGTCCATCAGCAGCTCTTAAACCTAATGGTCCAGATGGAAGCTACAGCTCAGTAAACCTTGGCGTGCCGGACACTGGGAGTTTTATCACCTGATGAAGGATTGCTCTACATGCACTTTGTTCCAACATATTTTTCTTTACACACCTGCCTCTAAAAGAGAAAGAATACGGACTGGCCACCAAGGTAAACACAGATGTTCTCCCTCTTCAAGGAGAGGAGGGGGAGAGAGAGAGAGAAACTTTATGAGTTTAGAAAAAACTAAACTACTTTAATGAAATATTAATAATAGAATAAAAAGGAAGTAATGAAATATATACAAAACCTTATCAAGCTCCCAGGATGACAGTCGTGTCACTGGCAGGCGCTGGGGAAGTCCCAGACTAGACTCGGTGACAGACGGGAACGGGATTCTGAATCTGCATTCAGGATAGGGATCAAAGGCAGACGAACAGACAGAGTCCTCCTTGGACACTGGCCACTGAAGAAAGAGAGCTGACCCTTTGATCCCTCAGCTTTTATACTGAGCATGAGGCAGATGGGATGGAACACCCTGTTGGTCAGGTTTGGGTCACCTGTCCTGTCCGCTCCTCCCCGCAGCTGTGACCCCTCTACGCTTTTCCGCGTCCGACCCTCCAATGGGGCAAATACCAACCTTAGCTGGCCTTGGTTGTTAGAGCGGTGAGTATAAGCAAGAGCCTCTCTGCATACCGCTCCTTGGCATCAACTATAAACATGGGTCTTACCACGCTGAGAGCGAACAGTTTCTGCACAACATGCTGGTAATTGCAGTAGTTAGAAGAGGCCTAGCTGCAGCGTGAAATTACTGAGCAGGACAGTTTGTCAGCTTGTGTCCTGAGGCATTAACTCTGCTCAGTCTTTATAAAAGAAAAATAGTATTGCTGGTCCAAACAAAACCAGAAGAGCTGCAGTTCCACAGTGTGCGCATTCTTTTGAACTGGTGAAGTCATTGTATCAGCCCTAGATTTCCTTGTCTGCAGTGCTTCTAGTAGAGTCTTCCCTTGGTCCCCAGCCTGAAATTGATTACTCTAAGATTAATTGTTTTAAAGTTCAGAACAACCTCCTGTTTCTGGAACACAGGACAGTCTCAAAGTGTTTAGGCTTAATTTGTCACAAAGACACATTGCAATATTTGGCTGCGTAACACAGAAAAGGGCATAAGGCTTATACTTTGGACAGTAGCAGCGGGGAGTTGGGTCCTCTAGATTCTACTTCCACATACTGATAGAGAATAAAATGCAAGGCAAGACCGCTGGCTTCCATCCTAGCTCTGCCACTGCTTTGTGTGCGTCCTTTGGTTATTCACTCCACTTCCCTATTGCCAAGTTCCCCCAGGGTAAAACTGTATATTGTAATAAACAACGACAAGAATCCTAGTTAAAGCTTTCAAAGTTATGATTGCTTGAAGTCAATGTATAAATACTGCACCTCTGGTACACTGGGAACTTTAGTTCTCCATGCTTTTCATGATCTTCTGTACCACTTTTCACCCTTTGATGATTGCTTTCTAAAGCTTCTTCATTGTAATGTGCTTTCTGAATGATATTTTATGAATGATCTTGAGTAATTCAAGTTATTTACTAAAAAGAAGGGGAAGGTACGAACAAGAGAATACAGTTCTCTTGTACGTCACCACTTATTAAGCATCTTAGTTCGACTTGCACAAATGCTTCAGTTGCCTTCTCAAGGCAGGAGGCTTGGCATGAGCTGTACTTTCTCATCCTTGCACTTCCTGCGGCATTGTCATTCCAGCGCAGTTCCCAAGAAGCGCAGATGACACCCTGCACCACCAGCGTCTTTAGTATGTTTATGAAGTAAACATGAGTTATGGAAGACTTATGCCATTTAACTATGGCAACAGATTAATTACACAGACTTCCAAAGTCAGTGAAAGCCTCCAAAACAGTTAGGAACTGTTTCCCTCCACTGCTGAGACACGCTAGGCTGGCCTTTTAAGAGCTAGAAGCCGTGAAAATTCCTCTGTACTAACAGCACAGACCGCTCATTCTGAGTTCTGCAATACCAGGTCAAACTTGAACATCACACAAGTTTTGGAAGTATTTTTTTCCCGTTTGGCCAGAACTGTTAGGTGATTCAGTCAGCCAGCCCCAGGGAAGTCTGTCTTCCTTTGCAGAACAAGCAGCAGCTGACACACTCGGTAAGAGCTACACGTCACATTGCGATAGCTTTCAGAGCTCAGACAAACATGAGTAAAAACTTTCTTACCTCAACTACAACAAACTAGAGAGGCCACAACAGCAATACCGAATAACACTAAACCGAAATACTGAGGGATAAACGCGGTAGGTCGGGCAAACGGCTTACTCTGCTGCGTTGTGGTAACGGGATCTTTCCTTGGAGGGCACAGTTAAACTGGGAGCAGGCGCGTGCTCAGGATCTTGGTTTGCACACTCACCAAACATTCTCCATCTGCAGGCCAGGTATGGATTCCATGTGTGAGCATGAAATTGCTGGGAGGTTACCGTTAGCTGCAGCGTCTTGAATGCTAAAACACACCTGGCTTTTACTTCTTAGTTGGTAGGATTATTCCACCGTGTTTGAATGCAATTAGTTTACTTTTCTCATCGCAGAGCTTGCACGCTTCACTTGGTGTCATTTTAAGGACCAGAAAGGCTGGGACTGGTCTGGAAGTTTTCCTTCCATTGCTGAGACTCCCAGCAGGTTTGCAGAGTCGGTAAGGTTCATCAGTAAGGCAGGCATAAGCAGTATTAAAAGAACTGGTTTGGTTTTTATTCACTTTTTTTTAAAAAAAAACAACACCTGAATGATTTTGGTAACGTTCATTAGAGCTACCTTGAGGACTCCAGCCTGCAAAAGTTCAATGAATGAGGATTTCTTAAAATCAGGGCACTCACATTTGCTGTTTGAGGAAAAAAATGCCCTATGCAAACCCAATTTCTGTCCTATGCAAACATGAGTTAATCAGTATATTCATGTTTTACTGTGTGCTTTACATGTTACGGCAGTTGATGACAGCAGCAATTAACCACTGAGATGCAACCTGACTACACTGGGCATTGCGAGGTTCTGCTAAAGTTGGGTCACATTGTCTCTATCCTGACTTAATTTGAAATTGGGGAACAGAAGGCAGCTCTCTAGCTTTGTCTCCACCTATGCTGTATAGATTTTTTTTAAATTTTTTTTTTTTTTTGATAGCCCATAGAAATCTTTGCACCAGGCAAAAAAAACCCCAACCCAAACAACGCACAACCCAAACCGCAGAATTTATCCCATCATTTCCGTGCACTGGATTTAATAAAGACTGGACAGGTATGGGAGCCCTGGACTGGGTGTCAGGGTTGGAGTGATGGGTTGCCACCATGCGAGAAACGTGCCTGCAGTCAGTGCGGCCATCTAGCGGAATTAGAGGGAAATGCAGCTCAGTTAAAAAAACCTAACGGGGGAAAAAAAGCCATCACCCTGAAGTAAATACGATTTTCGGATGCAGTAAACATCATAATGAGATAAGAGGCTCCAGTTTGATTGGTTGTTTGTTGGTGTCGTCGTCCCCCCCCCGGTGGTCAAAAAGGTTCTTTTATTAGAATAACTGTCTCACTAGATGATAAAATACTATCCCTTTGGCATCAATCTATGTAGGTTGTTGATGCAATGGTCTGGGCCACAGGCATGACCTTTTCAGCTTCTCCAAACTCCTTAAATAGCAGAGCAGGAGACAGTGATGTTCCTTGTGCTTATAAATATGGTACTGTACACAGAGCCTGCCCTGGCTGGAGGGGAAATCTCGTCACCTCTTTTGGGATGCTACGTACCCGCTGACGACAAGGAAACATGCTTTCCTTAAAAGCTACAAACGGACAGGTCAGTTGTGCTGGAGCTTCACATTTCCACGCAATTCCTGCAGAGAAGGTCCAGATACAACACCAGGGACAGCCGTAGGTTATATCTACTGGGAGCGATTCACTTGTCCTCCTGCTTACTTGTTGATGATCTGAATTGGGAAAGACGAAGCAGAGCAGGCCTGGTAGTATCACCGCTCTTGTTTTCTTTCTCTGTATCAGAATTGAACCTCTAAAGGATTAAAAGCAAGGAGGCACTGGATTCCAGACCCACAGAATTACTAGTTAGTTAATACTGACTGTAGCAGTCTAGAAATCTTATTTTTTCTGTTTGCGTTCCTAAAGTCTTTCTGGGCGTTAGCTTCACCATTAAAAAAAAAACCAAACCTAACTTCTACGCTGAGGTTGATGTCAGCACGATCCAGACAGCCTCAGGCAATTCCCCACTGCAATGAAAGCAACTTCTTAGTATTTTAGATGGTTTGTCCACAGGGATCCTCCTCTGGTGTGGGAAGTCCCAACCCTGATGAGAAGACCTGTTACTTTCCTTAACAACGCAGGCTGTAGGAAATGAATGAAAAAAATCTCCAGACAACTGAGGAAAAAAACCTCCATCTCTGAAGATGGAAAAAAACCCAGTGACCGTTAAAAGTAACAAGATTTTTTTCCTCTTGGCATCACAAAATCCATCTTTGATGGGTAACACTAAGGCCATGTTGCTCCAGAGATGACTGCACAAATTATAATTTGGATATGACACAGTGACAGCTCAGTTGCACCAATACTGATCATGTTAGATGACACATTCTTAAAACGATGCCAAAGCCCAGCCAACAGCTGTTTCTAATCTACTTCAAGGAAATTATGGATTGCTAGGTAAAATTACTGGCCTGACACGGGCGGAGCTTTGGACTACTCTGATCTATCAGAAGCTGAACAAAATTGATTCTGACGTGCACTTGAAAGTCATTACTTTCACAAGTACTTCTGCATTTTCTCTTGGAGAAGCCGGGCTGGTAACTCAGTCTGTAGCCTCTCAGTACGTAGAGTGCAGAGTATTATGTTGCACAGTACCTGCCAACGTGAGACAAGATGAAAAAAATTCTTCACCGCTTGTCCTGCAGGATCTCAGGTCAATTTTGCAGCGGCAGGGTGTTCCAACTTTGACAACTGCCATCTACTAACATTCTCTCGTGCTGGCACGTACGCTAGTTAATTTTGACATGTGTGCAGTAGCATCGTATTTCAGTGTATTTCTGGGACCTGCGTGCTACTGAAGGTAAGGGATACCTGTAAGGCATTCTGGTATTTCATCTTTGAAAAAAAAGTGACATGATTTAACATAAGGCTGAATAAATCAGTTTTCCAGGGACTGCTGAAACAAAGCAATTAACTGTAAACTGGCTTTTATTTATGGAAAATGGAATGCTTCATTAACAAACATTTTAAATGGGATATGAACAACACATTACAAAACAAATGAGTTCACATTGGATTGAGTGACATAATATGGCAGCAGTTTAAAAAAAAAATTACACGTACAGTAGCCCATAAGTTACAATTAATGGTAACCCTGGGTAACAGATTCATTTCAGTTGCCACCTTGCATTAAAAATTAAAACACATTCAGTAGCGACGGTTGAAACGAGGATCATTAGGTCTGTTTGTTCTCTCCTGGCCAGCAAATCCTTCTCCTTGCATTCCTCCTCCATGCATCATCTGACTTTGGTTGCCACCTTGCATGAAACCTCCACGCCTAGAAAATGATTCAGACATTTGAATTTCCCTTTGTGACTCTGGTAGTCAGGTCGATATAAAGGGTGTTCTTCTAAAACTTTTTGCATGATTTTTCACTCTTCAGTAAGATGCATTACATAGAAAACATGGAAATATTTTATTATTCCTTGACATTTGAATAACAAATCAGATCACTGATGCTCCCATAAAATATTTCCTTGGCCAATTTAAATACAAGAGACAAACAAACACTTCGCTCTTTTTAAAGTTCTTACCCTGACATGCCTCCACGATGCATCACGTGGCCAGGTCTGCCTCTGCCTCCACCTAAAAAAGTTCAAATACTTCCTTTATATCCACAGTAATTGTTTTACTTCATCTCCAAGGGTAATAATGCCTGTATTTTCTGCTTTACGTAGCACAACTAATGAGCTGTTGTGCAAGAAGCATACCTTGCCATCTCTCATGATCCCGTCCTATCATTCCTCCATCCACACTGCTCTGCCATGAACGATCTTGATGTCCTTCAAACTTTCGACCGTGATCTCCCCAATCACGCCCATCCCTGCAGAAGTATGAAATTCGTACCTTCTCACATTGGCCAGAGCACACAAAATAGATTCAAGTAAAACAACTAAGTCACAAATGTACTCAAATACTTTACCAAGGTACGTGCAAATCTTGTATTTATATTGCTATCTGTCAAATAATAACACAGTAATAAGTCTTCTGTTCAATCCAATTAAGATGACAAATAAGAAAATAAGATTTTCTTAACCTGGTTTATGCTCATTGATGTCCCAGTTTACTCTGAACATCCTAGCTTGTTGTTTTGACCAGTCAATTTATTTTTGGTGCTTTCTGTAGGCTGGCTTACACATAGGACTCATTAGAAAGCAAAAACACAACATAAAACCTCAAAACACACCCCACACACCCCAATCTGTAAGCATTTTATTAACTTGCTTTCCTTTCAAAGGACTGACAGGATGGTGCTTCCAACAACTACAAACTGGGGAAGAATCACTACCCTGAAAATATCAAGCTTTGATAGTAATGTTAGGTAAAATTAATTGAAGACATGAAGACTTTCAGTTGTGAAGTTAAAAAAAAAAAAAAAATCATGCCAAGATGCATGTTTTGATGCACAAGGCAAGCTGAAAGAGCTACTCATCTGTAGTCCATGCAGCAGAGAACAGACTCGGGGATGAAAGTTGGAAAAAAGGAATCGTACTTCCAAAAACTAAGTCCCACTTTCACAAATGCACATGAAAAAATATTTTCAGTTAAGCGTACTAACCGTGACTGTGGGGGTATCCCTCTACTTTCACTCATTCTTCTGTCAGATCCGTAGCTACCCCAACTTTCCCGAGAATCTCGTGAATGACGGTCTGGTCCTCCATGGCGCTCATCTGGATAATGCTAAAAGGCATAGAACATTTAGAGGATTGCCCAAAACAGACTCTTTAATTCTTCAAAGTTGCTGAGCTGTAATTACTCAATCTCTGAATCATTTAGGATGGAAGGGACCTCCTGAGATCATCTGGTCCAACCCGCCTGCTCAAGCAGGGTCAGCCAGGGCAGGCTGTCCAGAACAGCCTCCCATTGGGTTCTGAGTATCTTCACGGCTGGAGACTTCACAACTTCTCCATGCAACCTGTTCAAGTGTTTGACCACCTTCACAATTTAAAAAAAACAAACCAAGCCCCCAAAAAAACAAAAAAAAAAAAACAAAATGGTGACTTGTTTTGTCTTCAGGTGGAATTTCATGTGTTTCAGTTTGCGCTCATTGACTCCTGTCCTGTCCGTGGGCACTACTGAGTACAGCCTGGCTCCATCTTCTCCATACCCTTCCTCCTGGGAGGTACTAATGCACGTTGATAAGATAACCCCTGAGCCTTCTCTTCTCCAGGCTGAATGGTCCCAGCTCTCTCAACCTCTCATACAAAAGATGCTCCAGGCCCTTAATCATCTTTGTGGCCCTGTGCTGCACTTACTCCAGTAAGCTTTCTTGTACTGAGGAGCCCAGCACCAGACAGCAGGCCAGATGGGTGCCAAGTGAAGAGAAAGGATCACCTCCCTTGACCTTCTGGCAACACTATTCCTAACGCAGCTGAGGATGCTACTGACCTTCTTTGCCAGGAGGGTGCAATGCTGACTCATGGTCAGCTGCTTGTCCACCACGACTCCAAGGTCCTTCTCTGCAAAACTGCTTTTCGGCTGTTTGGTCCTAAGCACATACTGCTGCACACGGTTATTCCTCCCCAGGAGCAGGACGCTGCATCTCCCATTGTTGAACTTAATGATACTCCCCTCTGCCCAATTCTCCTGCCTATCCAGGTTCCCCCGAGTCACACAGCTTACCTGTCAGTAAAGGGCACTTGAGGATTCTGTGACTCCACAAAATTAATCTCTCACTGCTTGAATGTGCCCTGAAGATCTTTCCTCCCAGCCCTCAAAAACATGCAAACATCTCTACTCGTTTTGCAACTCGTTTCCATGCAACCTCATCGAGTGAATTTTATGCACACTTTGTACCTTTGCCTTTTCTACACAATCTTTTGGAATACTCTACCTCTTTGCCACAATTAACTTGTTTTGTTTGATTTGTATCAAAATAACTGTATCTAACTTTTATAATAAACAAGTCTTGAAATAAATTTCATCTTAAAGAAAACAAGACAATCTGGTTATTGATACATATTTTGGGAGATATAATTTAATTCTTAACTACTGAAATTTAATCTGATGCACACTACAGAAAACCAGGTTGTAAGAAGTTAAGATGTTTCTGTAGCTTTATAAAGCTACTCACTTGTCCATCTCGATCTCCCATCATTGTCCTCGATCCATCTCTCCTACAAAACAGACAATCAAAATCAGACTGTGGTAGTAAAACATACAGCAGTCTATAAAAATCCATCTACGTAACAACACAGATGAAAAATCCTGCTTCCATGTAGTGCCAACATTATCCACAAAGGGTACAAACAGCTGGAACGTATGGAAACCATGACACATTTTGGATTCCTGGAAAACCCAGTTAGTCCTAAGGTATAAACCAGAATATTCTCGTTAAGATGCTAGGTGCCTACAATATTATTGAGAACTTTTTCAGAATCCTACAAACGTGAAACAGCAATGCAAGTAGAACACTCTGAACAAGCCTGCCGGAAGGTTTAACTCGTGGCACAGTACAGATCTCTTCACGGTTATGTAAGAAAAAGTCCACAGGCACTAAGCCACACTTAAAAAATAAAATGCAAACCAAACACACAGTAAAGGCAGCAAAATGTGACATTAAATGCATTCCTGTCTTTTGATCTCCGGCACCACAGTGGAGTTAAGACACCAACCTGTCTATTGAATGGTCTTGATAACGGCCACGATCCCTGTGATCAAAGTCATGGAAGCGATCCTGGCGACTGAAATCTGAATGGTACCTATCATTCATTGCCATTCGTTTTGCCTCTGGCCAGTATGGATCATCTCTCCTGAAAGAAAGAATATACTCAATTTTAGTCAAGATAATGACTTTTGCTATTGTTACCTCCTTCCAAACTGTGCAAACCAGAAGGGTAATTAAGTTCAAAAGGGAGCTGAAAAACCTCAGACAGGGTAGTTTGACTGGGGCTATTAAACGTGATCATCTCAATGCAATCAACAACTGCAGATTAATGGAAGCTGAGAGCATACAGATAGCTTTTTATAGCACAGGCTGATGAGACAGAACTTGGCAGCAATGTTTTCCACTTGCATGGTTTGTATCTGCTGGCTTTACCTGCCATCTATGTCATATGGTCTTCTCATTGCAGATCGACGTTCTTGTTCATAGCGCAGCTGCTCATGCTGGCGTCGCAGCTCTTCTCTTTCTCGCTGAATGCGATCTTGTTCTCTTCTCCTTTCGTGCTCTATGTGCATTCGTTCTCTTTCCAGTCTTTCTCTTTCCATCCGTTCTCGTTCAAGACGCTGCCTTTCAATTTCCAGTCTCTCACGAGCAATCTCAAGCCTCTCCCTTTCCTCGCGTTCCCGGATAGTCTGCAGGTGCTGCTGTCTCTCCCGACGCTCACGTGTGCTATTTCAACAGAAACAAAAGGTTACAGATCTAATACTTCAACAAATATAGGAAGTTAAAAAGGAAAAAAAAAAAAGAAGTATTAAAACCACAGTGACTGCAAACTTGTGTCAGCTCCTTGAAATTATAGCGGGGGGTGGTGGGAGGGAGGGCGTAGAGGGAAGACACTCAAGAGTACACATGAATTACTTGTATTTAGAGACTGATCGTATGACTCCCACAAAACCCACCTGTGGGGGCAAATAAGCCTATACAGTCAGGAGAATTTGAATTCGAATGCCCCAAGCTCATTCCTTCTACTCAAATGAAATACCCAACTCTGAAGAAGCCGGAATGGTATGCTGAATAATACGACTCCACTAAGGCTCAGAAATCTACCTACAAACTTTTTCCTCTCCAGTAAGAATGATGAAAGCATTTTCCCCCCATCCAATTCAACTTTAGGTAAGTAATAAAGTTTTATAATGTGTGGAAAATGTTTTAACATGGATTTCAGCTCACAGTTTTAGCAAGGAATTTGAAGGATGGCCGTTACCACCTTTATCCTGTATTAAACACCACGAAAACAGAAATAAAACCCCACCAAAAATAATTAAATACCTGAATTAGGTTCTTAAATAAAAAGATACAATGTGGAAACTTTGAAGGATTGCTGGAAAATCCCCAAATTTCTCTGTAGACACAATGTATTTAAATACAAAAATATTCATCTTGTTTTATTTTAAACACTATGGAGACTTTGAATGCTATGACAAGAGAGACAAGGTCTTAGTCTGAGAAAGATAACTTTTCTCCTGGTCTTTCCCTGTATATTTTAATGTGGCCAGTTTAGAATTATCATTTCACCTCTACTATAATGCATGCTCAGCTAAAGGGAACAGCATACTTAAATCATTCTAAACCACAAAATCTACAAAATGGAAAAAGAACAAAAAACAAACTGCAAGTTTTTTTCCCCAAACACAATTTCAAGCTTAGTATTAACAGAGTCAATAATTGGAGCTTTCCCAATTCAATAGATATGTGACCCACAAACATGTAACAAATTACAAGTAAAAAAACCAAATCAAACCTCTCTATCGCTTAGTCATTTTAATAAAAAGAAAATTATATTCATTCTAGAGGGAAAAAAAAAAAAAAAAATCAATTTCACTGTTGCACTTACCGGCGCTGCTCTGCCTCCCTCATTTTTCGCTGTGCTTTAATTTTGTCAAACGGCACAATGCCTTGTCTCTCTCGGCTCTCTGATTTGCGATCCTGGCTCTTAATGCTCTGTATTTAATATTGAAGTAGAGAAACAATGGAGTATATTTATAAAAGGACAACTATCACAAACAATACTCAAAGCTCTGTTTCCATTCATACATATCACATCTCAAAGCTTGGTCCCTGCATTTTTTAAAAAAGCTGTTTGTTTTTTTTTTTTTACCTTTACAGACACACCATATATTAACACAGTAACACCTACCTTCCCACATTTGTTTGGCAAGATTTCATTGCTGAATATGGTATCAGCCGTATGAAAGGTATTTTACTAATTAAGATCTAAATCAACATTATAGAAACTCTGATTGGACAAATTGGTAAGACAAGCATGGGTTACACGTAGCTTGGCAGGATTTAATATTTGTTTCAAAGGAAAACTGACACATAGTGTTTCCCATGCAGAAACATTACTTACTCTGTCTTTTGATGCAGTTGATGTTTTCACACTAATAACAGGTTCTCCTTTGGATTTATCCATTACTACTGTTCTCTCTGTTCCTTTACTTCCTAAATAAATCAGAGGTTGAGGGGAAAAGAGATGGAAAAAACAATCAAACTATATAACCTACACCACTCATTGCTATGCCAAAAGTTATGTTGTCTAAAATGTGACAATGGGCATTTAAACCTCTCTTCAAAAAACCATTTTTTCACTACACCTATTCCACGTGTTTCTGTTATGGATGACACAACGTCAAACACCCTCCCCCCGCCTCTTTATACCTTCTGCATTTCCAAGAACCAGAACTAATTCCAGAATATTGGCAGTTCTTTGGAAAGAACTACCTACAATTAATTATTCATACTTCACCATAACTTTTACTCTATGAAAAAAAAAAATAGCCAAATTACCCGACTTAATAGTTTTAGGTTGATCTGATGAACCGGACTTCAGTTCATCTTTATCTTTTTTTTCCTTTTCATCTTTGTCTTCTGTCTTTTTCGGATCATCTTTTTGGTCAGATTTCTCATCCCTTTTAACACTGCCAGGTCTATAGATAGATATTGATATTGATATAGATTAGACTAATACAGAGTAAAAGAAAAGAAAATTAAAGGAGAATGTTAGCAACACAGTAACAAAATAGAATTCTGATGTGATGACAGTATAATTACATTTCCAAAGATTTCCTTCTACAACTTCCTACACCATAAAATAAGACCATCAGGCAATGCTGTGCAGTTGTAATAAAAACTTGGCCGTGACTCAGATATCTGAAATGGAGGCAAAAGGGAAAATTCACACCCACCACGTGCTTAATGCCCACAAAGTTTCTTATACAACACGACGGTTATGAAGTGCCAACGTGAACCATTTTTGTTGGGCAACTAGGTGTAATAAAGACAAAAACTTCTCAGCAAATAGCACTTAATAGGAGTTATGCCTCAAGAAGATAATTAAAGGAAAGGACTTCGTGTCTTATTCACTCACTTAGTATCTTTTTCAGCTACTTTCAGTAATGCTAGAGAGAAAAAGAATAGTGCTGAAGAGGAACGTGTTCTGGAAACAGGATCTTGGACAACTGATCTTTAACTGGTTGTGACTGCAACAACCTGAGAAAGCCCTATCTGAATGACAGAAAAACATAACAAAGACACAGTGACACGCTGATCAAAATTCTCAAATGGCCCTTCCTACAAATTTATGACACGAAAGCACCACAATCTTTACTAAAAACTAAATATAGCTAAATTAAAAGGTATGCTTGAAAATGCAACTTTCCAATGCCTACCCTAAAGCACATAACAGAAACGCGTTGTTAGGCACCGAACATCAGCAGAAGTTTATCTTGTAGCACAAGTTGGAAAAATGCATCTATCACTCTTTTTGAATGTTTGCCACATAAATTCTTACTGTAACTTTGTTTTTCCTGACAAATCAAGATCGACTGAAGAACAGCAGAACGCCTTTGGACCGAGAATTTTTAGAACAGTACCTCTCACCGACTGTTTCTTTCTTTGCTTCATTCTCTTTTTTTTCACTTGGCTTCTTCCCAGCAGGTTCATTTTTTGCCTGAAATGTATTTTGCACATCATCAGCTGAGAATGTGGTCTCGATCGTTTGTACGATCTGATGGTAATGGGGTATCTTTGAGGATCAGTACTCACTTTTTCCACAGAAATTATTTTCCCATGTAACTCTGTTTTGTGGAGGTGAGTAATACACTTTGTCGCTTCCTCAGCTGTAGACATCGTTACAAAGCCGTAACAGCGAGCACCAGGACTGCGAGCATTGGTGACCACTTTTGCACCTACCACCTTTCCAAAAGAAAGAGGTATTACACCTGCTGTAACAAGTGCCTGCCATTTAACAGCAAAAAGTACAAGCTCCATTTCTACTGTTTTACTTCTGCTCATCGTCATTCAGGAAAATTCCATTTTTAAGAGATTAACAAATACAAAAGGAGCACTGCTTGGAGCCAATCATGCTTCTGTTGTCAATGCAACGCTGCAAAAGCCGAATCAACAGATGGGAGCCAAAGACTGAATTCTCTTCTGAAGAAAGCCCGTTAAAAAAAAGAAAAAAAAGACTAACTTTACATCAACAACAATATTTTCTTAAGGATAAAGGGAGTAAAAACCTCATAAATGTTTGTAAGCCAATTTCCACCTACACACTAATGCTAGCTCAACTGCTAAGTCCCATCTCCCTTTGAAAAAATGTGTTCATATCACTGCTAAGAGGCAGACCCACAACATTATCTGCAATCTTGTTTAAGAAACAGGAAGCTTCCCCAAAAAGTATAACTTGAAAAAGCCCACATAAACCATCTGCTTTCATAAATGGTGCTTGCTTATGCTCATATATTCAATACAGCTCACTTTGTATTACAGAAATCAATCATATTTCACAGAGGTGTCATGCTGTAAAGTACAGCTGAATAAAGAACATACTTTTGAGCATTTGATTTATTGCATATGTACATCTACTTCTAGGAAGCTTTGCCTCTGCTAACACTCCAAAGAAAATAACAGTAATTTTATTTAAATGACTAAACGTTACCATAGCATCTAAGTAGAGGCGAATATTAGGTTGGTTGTTGCATAGTTTTTAATTACATTTAAAATTTTGTGGTACATGTCTTTGATCAACATTCCAGGTTACCAGGTGGAATTCAGAACAAATAAACAGAAGGAAATTATTGGATTTTTATTGTTATGAGGAAGGTTAAAAAGGATTTACTCATCTCATGATTAGCAACACATTGAGGTACTGGAGCGTGTCCAGAGAAGGGCAATGAAACTGGTGAGGGGTCTAGAGTCTTAGGAGGAGCGGCTGAGGGAACTGGGGTTGTTTAGTCTGGAGAAAAGGAGGCTGAGAGGAGACCTTCTCACTCTGTACAACTACCTGAAAGGAGGTTGTAACCAGGTGGGGGTCGGTCTCTTCTCTCAAGTAACAAGCGATAGGACAAGAGGAAATGGCCTCAAGTTACACCAGGGCAAGTTTAGACTGGATATTAGGGAAAATTTCTTCACCGAAAGGGTTATCAAACACTGGAACGGCTGCCCAGGGAAGCGATGGAATCGCCATCCCTGGAGGTATTTAAAAGTCAGGTAGACGTGGTGCTGAGGGACATGGTTTAGTGGTGGTTTTGGTAGTGTTAGGTTGATGGTTGGACTTGATGATCTTAAAGGTCCCCTCCAACCTAGACGATTCTACGGTTCTATGACTTTCAGACAAACTCAAAGCTGTGCTACACTTAATCCACTTCTGTACCTATTGTAAAGTCACATTTAAGTTCTAGAGTATTTTCATTAGTTAAACCTTCAATAGCAGATTGCTAGCACACACAGGGGTTTTTTTACTACAATTTGCTGACAGGCATCTTTAAATAGGCTTCAAAGACTTCACAAAAATCCTCACTGATGTCTCTGACATCAGTCTTCTATTAAACTAGCTCTTTCAATTTCCCAGCTGACGGAGATTTAACTCACCATTTTGTCTATCATTAATTAGAACTGCAGGACCTCCCCCGCCCCAACCTAACCCAACCCTCCCCCCCAAGCTACTCAAACAAGTGCTTTTTAAAGCGATCGCCAACTCTAGACAAAAATAAAATTTCAGGTACCAAAGCAATTCTTAAGATATTCCCCAATAATTATGCTTCAACATTTACTGCATGTTTTACTTAGTCCTAAGGAAGTCTTTAATATTAAATTCACTGTTGAGACTGAATTTCCAGTGCGTGAGGATACTATACTACAGCACAGGAGACAGAAGTATATGCAAACAGTCATTGACTGTTTCAAATAAAGGACTGTAAATGGAACTTTATTTTTGTTTGGACATGAGAGACAGAATAAAAAAGCACTCGTTTAGCATGTACTTCGGCAATTTTTTCCTCGCTATCCCACGATATTTGATAATTTGATTTCCTTTCACTGGTATTTTCAGTGACAGGAGCTTAGGAAGTCTATTATTAAGACAGTTTCAAGTGGAAAAAAAAACCCCAAACAAACTCTTACCTTCCCATATTTGCTAAATAGATTCTTCAAATCTGTAGCTCTGGTAGTAGAAGCCAGTCCACTCACCCAAAAGTTTCTACCAGAACTGCTAGCAACGCGACCTATTTAGGAAAACAAACAAAACCAAAACATACCCAAAATCCTAATTATTTCAACAAATACTTCTGAATGAAAAAGAATCAGTTCCACAAACCTTTTATTTTTTTAAAATCATAGAGTAGATTAAAGGCAATGCGTAACATTCTTCCCCCATGATTCACATTCCTGAAGGCAAGTACTATTACAAGTCCAAAAACTTCACAATGGAACTACAAGCTTTAATACATGTAGCAGAAGTATGTCACGTCATTCTTCAAGAAAGAAACTGGACTAGGGCATCTCTGAAGTAACTGTGGCTCTTCAGAATGTGCCTGGATAGAACTGAGTAACTCTGCACTTACAGGAATAGAGAAAAGACCTGCTAGACTTGCGGGAACTGTGTTAGCACCCACATACGCTCATGTCTTGCCCTCCTTATCTCCCCAATTCAAAAGGAATAATGATGGGATGCAGATTAACCATACCTCTCGAGGAAAGACACTCACCATAAAGAAAGCAAGAAAATTTCTCTCCTATTTCTGCCCACACAGATTCCGCAGTTGGAGTATGAAGCCTGTGACTTCAGTTACAGGAGTAAGAAAAGACCCAGCTTTCTTTAGCTGTGCAAGAACTACAGAACACCCATCCAGTCTGGCATCTCAACTAGAAAGATAATTTTATAAATGCTTATGTCCTTGTATAAAGTTTGAAAACCCAACATCCAGCGATTAAAAAGTGTTCAAGCTGCACTCGTTTTAGTCGTTGCATTTCAGCATGAAGCACTTATGCAGGGATACTGTTTCCAGTCTCCTTTGAAATGCCTTTACTGTCCTATCAGTCTTGGTACCGTTCCGTTCCATAGGCTTCAATGAATGGAGCGAAGCAGGTTTCGGTCCAGCTACCAGCTTCCAAACCATCTGGGTTTTTTTGGGCAATACATGGAATTCTTCAGATCTGCTTTCATTGAAGGGAGACGTTTCTTCCAGAACCTTTCTAAAATGCTATTTTATTCAGGTGTCTTCCCATCTCTTAATTCCTCATAATTTTTGTCATTGTCTCAAACATGAGCTTTGCACTAAGAACATTTTTGTTAATATTTATGAGTTCCCTAGAGAAGCATGCAATCATTATGTGTGTCAATCTCTCTTAAAAAAAAGATGTCTTTTGTATAAAGACTAAGTACACCTGTCATCTTCTAGTCTCAAGAACTGTACGGACAAAGGTGTGTCATGTGTGCAAAGACATGGGAGATAAATTGTCTTGATGTTTCAAAATGCTGAGCTGTAAGCTTTGATGCTTTTACTCCACACACTTCCTCTAGAATTTTAAAATGGCCACTTGCAGTTACACTGGGACCAGCATCCAGGAGAAAGAGAAAAATGAGCACTTTCTTCTATTTTACCAACAATTTTTTTAGATTATTTAAACTACATTAATGTCCTTTTTGAATAAGCTTTGATCAGTCTTAACATCTCCAGTTTTTGCCCTCCCGTAAGACTCAAAGAGGTGCTCCTGCAGTGGTACTGCACTTCCAAGGCAAAGAAAGACTGGGACTATAAAAATCTCTCACTTAGAAACTGGAACGATACAGGTATTGGCAGCCAACCCTCAACACTGAAAACATCTTTCAGATACGCGTAAATCCACCGCGAAGTCCACCAGACTTATGAGCGCATAAACTTACTTTTCTACACTCTTATTAATACGTCTCTCAATGAATGCATGGAACATGGAAAACTCCTCATCCTAAATAAAATCCTTTCATACAGGTGTGGAAATAGCAACGTATGAGTCAGAACTGACTTGTACATATATAGTCCTGTACTCTTCTTCAGGTTCAACTGCTTTGCTCTGCATGCAGAGAGAGCGACATACTCAAGTAGCTACCTCTCCCCAGTGCTGTTTACGAACACAGAAAATGATTTAAACAAATGTTATGGAATACAGCACATCCTTCGGAGGAAGGTAGGCAGGGGCAAGGTTGTTATCAGACACCCAAGTTCTTGAAGGCTGTTTTGAATGCCAACTTCAAGAAGAGTTTTCCCAGTCCACAAAAAAAATACACTCAAGTCCTTGGGTAAATGACAGTGTGCACAAAACGCTCCTTTGAATATTCTGAAGTGAGAGAATACAAGATTACAGACTGTAAGGCAAGAGGCAAACAGACCCTAATGGAGCTGACGGTGAGGCCTAGTAGCTTGCAGACAGGTATAACCCCAGATCTTGGAAAAAGCAGCTGACAATGAGTTCAGTCTGTGTTGTAAGATCCAATTAAAACCAAACAAATTATTCCTGTCCCGTCAGTAGGCAGATCTCATGAGTTTCTTGCCTATTATAAGAATTGCTGGAACTTCCACGCTTACATTGCTGAACTACCTGTCTGCAGTATGTAAGAAGAATGTTAACAGTCAGTTCTAAGTTTTCTGCCCTGGTCAGGTAAGACAGAATAGAGAGATGGAGTGAGCTGCAAAGACTCAGCAGCCTGATGTATTAAAAGGAAGAAGTACGATGAAAAGAAGGAGCAGGCAGCTGACACTGTTGATCAAGAAATTTTCATCTTGCTTATGACACATATTTGCACCGTAAATAGGATCTGCATGGACAAAGAATTAATAATGTCAATCTAATTTGAAGACAAAGTGAAGCTTTACAGTTGCTGTGGCATTTAAATATGTGAATACTAGATTCCAAATTATTTCAGCAAAACAGAAGACGGTATGAAGAATCACAAGCGTATAGTAAAGCAAACACAACCACAAAAGGCTCTCGACTCACTAAACAGCTGTCGGTAAGCATCTTCAGTGCCATGAAGTACATATTTGCCACGTATTAATGTCTACCTTTGAAGATCAAGATACAAATAAAAGGGTGCAACACAAATATCTTCAGAAAACGCATAAAAGGAAAATATTTTGGCATAAATAGATTTTAAAAAAATCTAGAAAGAAGTCAATAATTTATGATATTTAAAAACTGCACAGATTCCAATGCTTTTCTGCTGAAGCACCCCATCCAATGCAAAAACAGTTTCTGCAAGCAATCATTAAAGTTCTATTTTTGAAAAGATACGTACCTTTCTCATCCTTTGAGATTATCTTTGTATCTCTGTCCTCCTCAACAGGGCTAAAGACAAAACACGACATTATTCAAGTCAGAAAGAAAAGTGACTAACTATAAATTATGAAAAATGCTAAAATTAAATACCTACCAGAAAATATGTTGCAAGCGAAAACACACCTTTGTATACTTGATTTAAGAAATCTGACAAGAAATAATGAAGTCAGATTCTTAAACAGTTATATAAGGAA
Organism: Burhinus bistriatus; assembly: GCA_013397275.1. NCBI lineage: Eukaryota > Metazoa > Chordata > Aves > Charadriiformes > Burhinidae > Burhinus > Burhinus bistriatus. Next base: position 44,993 of record VYXH01009419.1, read on the forward strand.
GACGTTTAGAAATAAAGAGTAATTTAAGAAAACAACCTTTGAAGGTTGAGGAAGGAAAGAAATCAAACCCTCTTGTGTTTAAAAAAAAAAACCAAATATCTGCACATGGAGAAATAAAACAGATTCTTTAGGAACAGGCTACAATTTCATCAGTCTCGGTGGCCAATTGAAGGAAACAGCTTATTCGCATCACTTAACGACCAATGAAAAAAGATAGCATCTGGTCTATAACGGAGAAAAAACAAACCTCTTTTTCTGATCACCGCCCTCACTGCTTGAGGACTCTTTAGTAGCAGGGGATTCCTCAGAATTAGCTTTGTCTTCTGTTTTCTTGGCATCTTCTTTGCTATCTTTGGCTTCAGGACCTGCGCCTTTTTCCGCTGTTTCCCCACTAGAGGCTTCCAGGCCTTGGGAGCGTTTGCTACTCTGATCGCTTAGGGTCTCTACTACTAAACATTCAGAGTCCGGTTTCTCTTCCTCTATTGTCTGTTCCCTTGTCTCCCCTTTTGCTACAACTAAACGCTTTGCTTCCTTCCTTGCCATAGCTTGTGCCGATTTGCTGTCCAAATCTAAAGCATCTTCCTCCAACTGAGTGGCAGCAAGAGCGTCCTCTTCCTCTGCTAGCCTCTTGCCTGGCACCACGTTACTTGCTTCCTGTGTATGTGGCCGCTCCGCTTCAGAAGTTTCTTCGTTAAGTGGTTCAGATTTACAAGTTTCCCCCAAAATGTCGAGTATTTTCTCATTTTCTACGGATTTAACAGGAATAGAATGGCACAAGATTTAATCACCAGGGAAATACAGCAATCACAAATGTGGAACTGGCATGGCTGCCACACTAACACCAAGAGAACTTCTAAGCTACACAGAGATTGGAAAACCCTAGTGTACACAGTGTTAAAAGTACTACGCTAACTGCTGTCTGACAAACTACCAAATCAGCCCTAAAATGTTAACAGGGAAGAAAAATGCCCCCACAGATTTAACAAAAACCTTCTGGCTGATCCTTGATATTCTTCATGAAATCGTTCAGCTCTGTTTCTTCTCTAGTTAGCTTCCACAGTCCGAGATGCTTAACTGAACGTATCAAGGCACTGAGGGTTCAATTTTTAAATTTCTGTGAAATTCTTTTAGCAGACAGTCCAACATGAGAACTGGGCATCTTCTGATGGTGCATGAGTGTGTTTGCAGTCCAGAAAGTGAAAAGTATCTGTATGACATTTCCATGAAGAAACTCTCTTCTTTCTTCTGTATCCAGTAACTAATCTTTACATTTTAATGCCCTACAATATCTTTTTACTGCTTTCACTGCTCTCTACTTAGTAACAGAGTTAAGGTGTGTGCGATATCACAAGATCTGTTTACAAGCAGAATCTTTAGCTGTTAAACTGTGATTAACTTCTCTAAATCCATTTATGTACTTTAACAGGTTTTTAAACCATTTCATTTCACTGGAAATATTTCAAAGATGACAAGCATCACTTCACAGATCTGGGGATATGATTGGGTTTCCAATCTCTATGACCCTGCATGATCTGGATTGTCCATCATAAAAGTAACGCAAATTATGTTTGTTTGCTTGGGGTTTTAATAGTTAATGGTTTAAAAAGTATTAGTTGAAAAGACAGGAATATGTTTTTCTTGAACAGTACCTGGCTCCAAGTGTAGCTTCTCCATTTTCTGTTTGGGAAAATGAACACAGAAGAGGATTTTATAAAATGCATTTTGTAACACAAAAAAATAGCAACCCGCCACCCAACCCAAGATTGAAAACTACACAAATTCACCTACTACGTTTAGCACTTTTTTTCACTGTTCACTGGAACTGAGTGTTTTATATAGGTAATTTTCTGGCACATTAAAGCCAAAATAAAAGTATCAGCCATAGTTGTGTTCTCATATCTAACTTAGAATGTTAAAGAGACCAATAAAGTATCTTTGTGTATCACATCAACTGCAGAGTGAAAAAGAAACCCACCTACTATTTGATATAATCAGCAGGAGGAAAGAAGAAATCAACACTACAAGACCATTTTTATTTGCCACAAAAGTGCAAGGAGTCTTGATAGCTGACTGAAAAGTAGGGAAAAACAGAGGCCATTCTCATTTGACAGACTGTATTCTGAGCAAGATCACGTGTCTTGGACTCTGTTACAATTTCATATTACAGTAATGTTTTCTTTTTTGTAGTATGAGCCCAGAGTGAATACTGATAGTAACAAGCTGAAAAACAGCTACATTTTCAATTTACCTTCATTTCAATTAAATCGGAAGAGGCAGCATCTAAATTATTTTCAATTTCATCATAATCTTCCTAAAAGAGTAAAAAAGCAATTATGGCATTTCTTACAAAAAGTAATGTTAGCTTATGGAGAAATACTACTGTATTCAATTTCCCTAGCAGTAATACAAGAAATATTTTCTGGTATTTGACAGATCTCAATTGCTACTTCAGATTGTGACCCAAGAATGAGGAGCAACATATAAATATTCCTGATGATTAGGTATCTTTCTCCAGTTACCTTTCATTTTAATTTCAACATGACATTGTCAACTTCAAAATTACTCTTATTTGTAGAAGATATTTATTTCACATTTTTGTGGTTACTGCATAAAACATGTTTTTCCATTTTCCCGCTTTTTACTTCTTTAGTTTCTAACTGAAGAAAGAAGTTAGAACTGAAGTTGACTTAGGTTTCTGCTTTTCCGAAAACAAAACACATCCCCAAAATCTTCCTTCCTTAAGAGCTGATGGCAAGACTCAACCAAAGCTCATTGGTTACATGATGCACAACAGCTCTAATTTACAGAATACCAGAAAATTGCCTTTCAGGTTAAGTGGACGTTGTCACAATGACTCTTGTTTTCAGAAGGTAAATGATAAAAAGTGGAGACACACACCACAGGCCTGAAATAAAAGAAAATACATAAGGAGGCAAGGAAGGATAATACGTTCATGCCATCCAGAGGGATCTGGACAAGCTGGAGAAGTGGGCCCACGTGAACCTCATGAGGTTCAACAAGGTCAAGTGCAGGGTCCCACACCTGGGTCAGGGCAAGCCCCACTGTCAGCACAGGCTGGGGGATGAAGGGATTGAGAGCAGCCCTGCTGAGAAGGACTTGGGGGTGCTGGGGGACGAAAAGCTGGACATGAGCCGGCAATGTGTGCTCTCAGCCAGAATGCCAACCGTATCCTGGGCTGCATCAAANGCTGATTCTTTGGTTCTGGTTGGGGAGTGAACAGCCTAAAATAAAAAACCCACAAGCATCCAAGGAAGGATAATATTTGGGGAGTGACCGTAACATATAGATTACCCTGTTCATTCAGTAGCAGAAGACTGTGCTATCTCTAAAAGACATTGCATGTTGCTCTCAAAACTAAGTCAAAAGCCTGACAATGTCAGAACAGGGAGATACACAATGCATAAGATTTTCTTGTTTTATTACTCTCTATGAGAAAACTGTACAACATAAATTCTTTAAACCAGAGCATTATTTCTGCAGATCTCCAAATTACCTGTGAGTTGAAAACATACTTCTTTCGCCATATATATATATAAAAAGATCTAGATGGCTGGGTATACGCGTTTATACATTTAAACACATATAAATGGGAAGAGGGAACACTAAAACTAATACGTTACTTTCAAATTCACCCGTCTACTGTGAACATTTCAAGGCTCTGATAAATCCAAGAACATTTACCACTTGAAGAGTAGGACATGAGACCTGTTAATGTGAAATATAATCCATATCACATTCATGTCCTATATTCTGTCACATTGAAATAACTCGTTCATGTGCCCCTATACTTACTAAATACCTTCCAAGAATTTACAAAGACCTCTACTCACCTCATTTTCTGTTAGCTGATCTGGAAGTTCTTTCATTTCTGCTTCAACATTTTCTTTATTATCAGACAAAGAATCAAGAATATTATCAGGACTATAGTCTTCTCCACAGTCTACAGCACTGCCGTTATCTATTTCAGCTTCATCTAACACACTAATATCCATCATGTCAATATCCTGCAAGGTATCCAGACTTGCTTCGATATCCTCCTATAGAAAGAAAAAGGGTAGATGTGTATTTATTGTGTGTTAAATGATGCATATTCTTAAGAAAAGTAATCACAGTTTCACTTACCTGCCCATCTCTAGAGTTTTCTTCTAGCCCATTGTCTTCAACACCTTCTTCTTCTGGTTTTCTTCCTAAAAACAGTATCGCTGAGTGAGATACAGCACTAAATTCCATAACATGTCCGCTCTTCGCTGAATTATCTATTCAACACTGAGGTTTTTTTCAACAAATAACCATCAAGACCCTGATTCAGAGGTCCAGGTCTGCCTGGATGTAACAGAGGACCACTTGCCACTCGATACAAGCGAACGGCACAACTATGACTAGAAGCAGCACAACTACGTTTTGAAACAGCTACACTCCTCTCACCCCGCAACACTCCAACATTTAAAAAGACAACACTGTCTAGGAAGGCGTTCCATTTAAAAGAAACACCTAACACTGTTATAAAAAACCCTCCCTCTTACCATTTAAATAACTAAGCCAATTTAGAAATAGTCTTCACTTTTAACATCTTGGACACACAGATCACGTTTAGGCACATCTGTCACCAGCAAACTTGTATTGCTATTCAAAAACAACTGCTCTTTCTGTATTTTTACCCAGTTATCTTAAAGGAAGCAGCTTAAAAGTAAGTTTCAGAAAGTATCTTTTAAGAACTGGCTATGAGCAATTCAAATAAACCACACGTAACATCGCCAACACAATATTTAACGGTTTTGAAGCAAAATCATAATGAGCTATTTGAGAACGGTTTGTTTTCAGAACAACAGTTATGAAACGAAATATGACACTAACAAAAGTTATACAAATTTGTAGTTTGTGCAACAATGGTTCTAATTATTCCCACTGTAATTTCTTGCATCTAAAAATGTATCCTAATGATGGTGCAGGTTCAAGGGCTTCTATGAAAAAAAAGGAAAATCTATACAGTTACGGCAAGGAAATTAGCACCCAGGGTGTTGTGGAGCCACCTTAGTATACATCGGCAGAGCTTTCCACAGGATCTTAAGCTGCAGCTGCTTCCTCTGTACCTGACACAATTCTGCACTTACGGCTGCAAGTACAGAAACACCTGCAATTTAACAGGCTCATCTACAGGTTTCAAGACTCGCTAACAGAAGTAATGTTAGGTGTCATATTATCGTTTAAACTTGTTAACGCTCACTATCGCAACAGAGTTTTACCATTTTGCATAGGGAGAATTAAACTAACGAAACAGAAGAAATCAACATCGTATGCTAAGTTCTAGCTAAATGCAAACAAAGGAACTGTATTTGTCTAGACTCCGTACCTTTGCTAGTTCTTTTTGGCATTCTCTTGTTGGTCAGTTCTGAGGCCACAGGAATTTCATCAGGATCTCCTCCTTCATCCTCAATGGCCTATTGGAAACAGCAGCATGACATCTATTGTGTTGTTTGTTGGTGTGCGTTTGTACTGCTTTTGGATAGGATAGAGTTAAATTTCTTCACAGTAGCTTGTATGGGGCTATATTTTGAATTTGTGCTGGAAACAGTGTTGACAATACAGGGTGTTTAAGTTATTGCTATGGAGCGCTCCTCACCCTGCCCTGCCAGTGAGCAGGTTGGGGGGGGGCACAAGGAGTTGGGAGGGGACACAGCCAGGACAGCTGACCCCAACTGACCAAAGGGATATTCCAAACCATATGATGTCGTGCTCAGCAATAAAACCGGCAGGGCTGCCATTACTTGGGGACGGAATCAGCATCAGTCGGTTGACAGGGTGCAACTGTTCTCTTTTATATCACTTGCTCTTCTCGGGTGTTTTTTTTCTTTTTCCTCCTCTTAGTTTTTTTGGTCTTCCATTTTTAAAAATTATTGAACTGTCTTTATCTCAACACTCGAGTTTTCTCTCGCTTTTACCCTTCCAATTCTCCCCTCCAGCCTGCTGGGGCGAAGGGGGCAAGTGAGCGGCCACGTGGTGCTCAGCTGCTTACTTGGGTCAGACGATGACCGCATTGTTAAGAATTTATCCGATGGAAACATCAGCGTCTCACCCTAGTTCAGGACACATAGGCGGGTGGCCGTATCAGCCGTTAGAAACACTGAACAGTAAGGTGTTATAACACAAACCCACAGTCAAATCAAGCTACGACTGAGGAACAAAGTTCCCCTGATCTGTAAATGAGGCGCTTTACTCAGCAGATAAGCGCTTTATCTCTACAAAACCGAGAGTGACCGCTACAGGAATTCCAAGCGCATCCAACAGTATTTGTTTCCTCAACACGCGAGGCCTGTTAGAACGCATAAAAGGGGTCAGGACCGATTATGTTGTTCTGGCCTCACGGGAGACTGGGAAAATACATTCCGGCGAGGTGGAGTCGGGTGAAGTGCGCTGAAGAGGAACCAAGAGAAGAGACACGGCAAAGGGCAGCGCGGCTAGGCGCTGAGGGGACGGGAGGGGAAACGGGGAACGACGGAAAGCGACATCAAGAGCAGCGCTGCGAGGCGCGGGCTGAGGGGCGGGCGGGGCCGCGGGTGCCCACAGGCGGGAAGGGCAGCGAGCGGCGCGGGCCTCCGCTGAGGCGTTCGGGGCGGCAGCACGCAGCGGCCCCCAACAAGGGCAACGGCTCTAGGGCGGCCCAAGGAAAGGGGCACGCTGCTGCCGGGACCCGCGCTGGGAAGCAATGGAGGGTCACGGGCCGCTCCCCTCAGCGGCGGGGGACGCCGGGCTCGGGCCGGAGCGCGCATGCGCCACACGCCCTGGGGCCGGGGACAAAG
>VYXH01009419.1:52034-69866 GCA_013397275.1 Burhinus bistriatus
TTTTAATCCCGCTTTGCTCCGCGCGCGCGCGAGTCGGCAGCAGCGGCCCCATGGCGGAGGGTCAGCCAGCGGCGGGGCAGGGGGAATCTGCGTCCCTGGGTGGGTCTGGACTCTCCGGTTCGGAGTCTGAAAACCGGCGGCGGCTGAGCGAGCTGCGCGTCATCGACCTGCGGGCTGAACTCAAGCGCCGCAATTTGGACAGCGGTGGGAACAAGAGCGTCCTCATGGAGCGACTCAGGAAGGTGAGCGGGGAGACGCGCCGGGGCTGCCTGAAGGGGGAGGCGTAGCCTGGCGCCTGCGCGACCCCGGCCCCGCCGGGCGCTGCTGAGGAAAATGGCGCCAAAGGCCGGCGGCGCGGAGGGAAGGGGGCTGCGGGGAGTCGGGGGGGCCCGCGCCGTGCTCTGGTGGTGCTTCTGCGGGGCCCGTCGGGCCCAGTGCGAGCGTGCCGGACTCGGCCCTCCCGAACTCGCCCCTGAAGCCGCCGGTTCTCCGGTAGCGGGGGTGTATGTGTGTGTGTGTGGGGTGTATGTGTGTGTGTGGGGGTGTATGTGTGTGTGGGGGGGTGTATGTCTGCCCGTCTGGCGTTTCCCTCTAGGCAGCGAGCCCCTCTCCGCTTTCCTAGAGCTGCACGGCGCCTCTGCCGTGGCACCCGGCCCAAGCGTTTGTAGCCCCCTGCATAGCGGGGCTTTCCACCACGCGTTCAGCTCCTGGATTTACTGTTCTATACACCCTAGGCTTTTTGCTGCGTGCTGTTTTCTTTTTTTTTTTCTCTTTTTTTTTCCTGGCTTTCTAGCTGGTAGCCTGTACACTCTCTCCTCATCAGAATGTTTGGTGCCTTAGTAGCATGCGGACGGCTTTCACCGAGCTGAGGCTTGCTGTCTCCTAGCGCCGAGGTTCTTACTCTGTATCTGTGCGCTGTTTGCAAACGCGGCAGGATTGACTTTTTTTTTTTTCGTCTATAGGTTATGCTGCTGACAGCTTTCCAGAAGCTTTACACCAACGCGTTACTGTTTCCTGTGTGCTTGTTGCTTTTGTCTGGTGGTCTTTGGGTTTGCGTATGCAAGTTGCTGCTGTGTAATTCGAAGCACTGGATTCTTGTTTCAGTGTTTTTCTGCCTGTGGTGGCTAGCTCTTAAATTCAATAGAAATGTGGAAATAGAATTGTTATGTTTGTCTTGATATATCTATCTTTTCCTATTAACAGGCTATTGAGGAGGAAGGGGGGAATCCTGATGAAATTCCAGTAATTTCGGAAAATATCATGAAGAAAACTCCCAAAAGAAGCAGCAAAGGTACAGGGCAGTTAGAGAGGATCTCCATCCCATCGCCCTTGGGTTTCCTAGCAACTTTTACTCATGAAATGGAACCTTGCTAATCTTTTTTCTGAAGTCTGCTTTTGCTTTTGGAAAAGTGCTTGGTTTCACTTTGGCACTGTTGCTGAATGTTTTCCAGCCCCAAAGCTATAGCTACCGTTACTTGCCTGAGCCAGATTTGGGTAAAACTGGTTTTCTGGAAGAAAATAAGCACAGTTGAATCTTTTGTTTCTTGGTTCTGCCCTCTAATGCCATGTGTTACTGGTACTCCTCTCCACATTTGTGCTCACGTTTCTAGGGATGGGTGGTATGGTATTAAAATTAATGGTCAGTTATTCACAGAACTTCATGTAATCTAATAAGGCAGGAATTGGTCCAGTCCAAGGATCTGTTGTTTTTTTCACAGAGTTCCCTGAAATTTGTAGCAGGAATGACTAAGTAACGTTGAAGCAGTGTCGATGTTTTTAAAATAGATAATTGGTTTTTTAATGTGACTGTACCTTTATTTTTGAGAAATATAAAGGTTTTTTTTGAAGTAGAAATGCAGAGTTGCAAGCGAATTCGGAATAATCTGTGTGTGTGTAAGGCTTATGCTTCAGAGCTAATAGCAGTCTTATTTTTCTCCCCAGAAGACTAGTTTCAATATCTGAAATTGGATAGATTTTTAAAGCTTTCTCTATGCATGATTTTTCTAATGGTGAGACATAGCCTTACATAATCCTTATTTTAAAAAAATAATTGCTATTTTTCTAAAATCGGTTAATTAGCACAATTTTATCTTATTTTGTGATCAAATAATGTTGAAACTTGCTTTTGTATTACAGCTGAGCAGAATAACTCGTTTAGATGAAGGATTTAAATTAAATTATTAATTTCGACTTACACAAAAATGTGAATTTGAGAGTTGAAGTTTGAATGTTTTGCCAACTAATTTGTTTGACTCAGATTTTTGTCGTTACATCCAATTTGGAGTGATGTTACATTTGCTTGCAAACTGAAACGTGAAATCTTAACTGAAACAGAACAAATGTCACAACTATGGGTAAAAGCAGAGAGATCTTTGGTAATCATGTTCATATTCAAGTCTCAGAAAAATATCTAATGCATGTTGTAACACTTTTAGTGTTGGAATGGAAATAGATGAGATGTTCTTCTTAGCTCTAAAATCCCTTTCCCTTTTTATTGTAATGTGCTCGTAGTTTTTGAGGAAAATAACATTCATAAAAGATGAAGCAGCTACTTAGCTTTAAGTTTTAGGACTTACTGTTTGATGCTGAACCTAGCATACTGTTTTTAGTAATGTCAGTTCCGATATTACGTGTCCAGCTGCTGAATGGAGCGCTGCAGTAATGCTTACACGTAGAGTGGATTTTTTCATTGTTTTATGTTGGGTTTTTCCTTTGGTTGCTTTTTTTCTTTTTTTTTCCTTCGAGTAATTGTCTGTAAAGAAATGAAAGGTTGAGATAATAAATTACTGCAGTCTCAGCTGAGCCAAATGTTCTGGGGAGTGCACAGCGGTGCTTCTTGAACTCGTGACAGACCTCGGACTGTAGCATGTTTGTCAGTTACTGAACCGGGATGGTATATAAACACTCAGTTGTGGAAAATAAGGGAAAAGCAGATAACTAAACTGAATGGAATACCACCTCTGATGAAAAAATAAAACTTGAGGGATACATGTTGTTACCTTGTTTTCATTCTAACGATCATAATGTTGTTAGGACGTAGACCAGATGAAGAGGGAGTGGAAGATAATGGCTTGGAAGAGGATTCAGGAGATGGACAGGTATGTGAGAGACTGCGTTTGAAGCGAAGTAATGATAGCATTACTTTCAAGTTACAATGACTATTATATATACTTTTTTTCTTTTTACAGGAGGATATTGAAGCAAGTTTGGATAACTTGCAGGATATTGACATGATGGATATTAGTGTGTTAGATGAAGCTGAAATAGATAATGGCAATGCAGTAGATTGCGGAGAGGATTACAGTGCTGATAATATTCTTGACTCACTGTCTGATAGTAAAGAAAATGCTAATGCAGAAGTGAAAGAACTTCCAGATCAGCCTACAGAATATGCTGTGGGTAACTTGGAGGCATCCCCACAATTCTCAGAAATTAAAGAAGAATCAAGAGAAATACCAATAGTGATGGTATGCATCTCTTACGTGTGTGGAATCAGATTCTTTTTTTTTCTTTTTTTTTTTTTTAAATTAAATGGCAAAACAGTAGCTAAAGAATATTTGAAACAATTTGAGGCTTTACCAGTTCTCATGGTCATTGCTTTTTCTTCCTTTACGTATTTCTGGAAATAGCATTCTTGATTTTAAAATGCTTAGGTGTTGTTTGTCCGTGTATGACTGTACAAATTAATAGTAATCCAGAAAACATTCATTTTAATCATGCTTTGAATTCTGCTGCACCTTATGTTTACATTCCCATTTTAATATTTTTTTTTTGTTTTAATTTAGGTTATGTGAGGTATACAAATCCTGTAGCCTTATTTACTTTAGGTGAACAGCAACATTCTGGGAACTATATTCTATATTCTGTTTTTATTTTTCTTTTAAGATAGAGTCTTGCAGTTACTCAGGTGTTAAAAGTATTTTTATGTTGGCTTTCTGTGTTCGTCTGGCTGTTGTACTGCTTATATGACATTGTCCATCTGGGCTAGAATATAATTTTTTTTTCCTCAAAGCCAAGTGCTTGTCTCCTGAATCCTACAACAAAGCATTTGAAGAAAGTTATTTCTGCCCCATCTAATAGGGAAGTACAGCTCTGTTTTGTGTGCATGTTGTGTCATCAGTCTGGACTACAAAATTCTAAAGTTGGGTGGTTCTCCACCCAAATCTCAAAGTTGCAGAAATAAGCTTAACCCCCTATCCCCAAGCAGATCCCTGCCCCACGCAAGTCAAATAGAAATACCCAGAAAGTAGGTTTTTTTTTTCAGTGACTAAACTACCAGAGTCCAGGTCAGCTCCTGCGGTCTTCTTTTATCAATAAAGAAAACAGTTATTGAGTCCCATAGACTTTTCAGCTCTGTGTTGTTGCTGTAAATAAGAGAGAAAGAGTAAGAGAAAGTTTGCTGTTGGAATCACCATCCTTAAAAGGTTTTTGTGAGCCGACCGATATATTTGAGAGGTAATGAGAAAGCTTATTCAGTTGCTGGGGATCGGGAAGAGGTGTGGGGGTCGTTGGTCATTTTTTACCCTTATTGGTTGTTCTGGATGCTAGATATGTTTGCTTAATACAGTGTCAGTGAAAGTAAAATCTTTGATTTCTCATTCAGGTTTCATTCACAGTACCATTCTTTTATAGATAACAGAATGTCTTTGTTTACTTTTTAAAGGTAGAGGTTGAAGATGTTGGAAACAGTTTAGGTGCTGCTTCATCTGCTTTAACCGTAATAAAGGTAAATGGTAACCAATTTTTCTTTACAAATGAAAAGGCATAATATATGCCCTATCAACTGTATGCTGAAACAGTATATGTACAGGTAGTACACAGTGGGTGCGTTCTTATTCTTCAAAGAAAATGAACGAATGCCTTTCTAATTTAATCATATGGACAAATATATATAACTAACAGGTGATATACATACAATGTATATGTTGTATTGAGTTTGGGTGGTAGATTGGATTCTTTTTATCTGTTGTATAAACCAACTCAGCGCCTTACATTATATTTAACTGCCATTAAAGTATGTATCCCATGTTGACAAGAAAGCTGAAACTGATCTATTCCTGAAATACTGGCCTGTTTTCCAGATCATTCATGGTAGGTTAAGGACACTTGTAGCTCCAGGTGAAGCTGGTGTTTCTGTCGATCCTGTTTCCAGAAAGCAGACTGTAGAGAAGGGTAACATGAAGATAAGCTTTGCTTTATGCCGCTTACATTTGTTGATTTATTTACCCATGGGAATGCATGCCATGTTTTCAACAGGTGTCTGAGTTTGAGAATTACTGATGTTTTTACACATTTCGGAAATCTTCAAGGTTTTAAAAAGCAATGTTAAACCTTCTTGTGAGAAATTTACTTAAAATTCAATGTTTTCAAAACTGAAACAGGCTAAATTATAGTAACTCTTTCCCTGACTTCTCTCCTGTCGTGGGGGGGGCAGGGAGAGGTATCATTTGGAATAACATTTTGACTTCTTACAAAATAGTGATGTTTCTCATTTTTTTAACGTTTTCACTGCAGGAACTTGAAGAGTTACCTTTGGAGCCAGGTACTGTTTTTTTTTTTTTTTTTTTTTGGTTGGGTTTTTTTTGTTTGTTGGTTTGGTTTTTTGTTTGGTTTTGGGTTGTGGTTTTTTTTTTTAATTAAAATAGGTACTGGGCATTGAAACAGTTTCATTCTTCATTTAATTCTTTTTGTGTCCGTAGTTGTTTTTTTTATGCATTATTGTAGTGTACATTATTATAGTGGACAATCCAGGTTATGCAGGGTCATAGAGATTGGAAACCCAGTAATATCACCAGATCTGTGAATAACCGCTTTTTGAAAACATGTATTTAATGTGATGAAATGGTTCCATAGAACTGTTACCTACAGTGGAGTTAAGGAATGATCCTTAAAGATGTAAAGGTTCTGAAAACAGATCTTGTGATATCACACTGTACTGTAGTTCTATGAATAAAAATACAGGAGGGTAGGTAATACAGAGCTTTGGTACAGAACAGAAATCAAAGAGTGACTGGACTTCAGAAGAAGGAATACACTGTCATCACGGGAATTTTCTACAGACCCTATTCGCTTTCTGGACTGCAAACACACTCATGCACCATCAGAAGATGCCCAGTTCTCATGTTGGACTGTCTGCTAAAAGAATTTCACAGAAATTTGGAAATTGAACTCTCAGTGCCTTGATACGTTCGGTTAAGCATCTCGGACTGTGGAAACTAACTAGAGAAGAAACAGAGCTGAACGATTTCATGAAGAATATCAAGGATCAGCCAGAAGGTTTTTGTTAAATCTGTGGGGGCATTTTTCTTCCCTGTTAACATTTTAGGGCTGATTTGGTAGTTTGTCAGACAGCAGTTAGCGTAGTAGTATTAACACTGTGTACGCTAGGGTTTTCCAATCTCTGTGTAGCTTAGAAGTTCTCTTGGTGTTAGTGTGGCAGCCATGCCAGTTCCACATTTGTGATTGCTGTATTTCCCTGGTGATTAAATCTTGTGCCATTCTATTCCTGTTAAATCCGTAGAAAATGAGAAAATACTCGACATTTTGGGGGAAACTTGTAAATCTGAACCACTTAACGAAGAAACTTCCGAAGCGGAGCGGCCACATACACAGGAAGCAAGTAACGTGGTGCCAGGCAAGAGGCTAGCAGAGGAAGAGGACGCTCTTGCTGCCACTCAGTTGGAGGAAGATGCTTTAGATTTGGACAGCAAATCGGCACAAGCTATGGCAAGGAAGGAAGCAAAGCGTTTAGTTGTAGCAAAAGGGGAGACAAGGGAACAGACAATAGAGGAAGAGAAACCGGACTCTGAATGTTTAGTAGTAGAGACCCTAAGCGATCAGAGTAGCAAACGCTCCCAAGGCCTGGAAGCCTCTAGTGGGGAAACAGCGGAAAAAGGCGCAGGTCCTGAAGCCAAAGATAGCAAAGAAGATGCCAAGAAAACAGAAGACAAAGCTAATTCTGAGGAATCCCCTGCTACTAAAGAGTCCTCAAGCAGTGAGGGCGGTGATCAGAAAAAGAGGTTTGTTTTTTCTCCGTTATAGACCAGATGCTATCTTTTTTCATTGGTCGTTAAGTGATGCGAATAAGCTGTTTCCTTCAATTGGCCACCGAGACTGATGAAATTGTAGCCTGTTCCTAAAGAATCTGTTTTATTTCTCCATGTGCAGATATTTGGTTTTTTTTTTTAAACACAAGAGGGTTTGATTTCTTTCCTTCCTCAACCTTCAAAGGTTGTTTTCTTAAATTACTCTTATTTCTGTCATCTGCAAACAGAATTGTCCATTTAAGGATACAAATCCCATATTTCCCGTCACTCTTCTATAAATTTGCAAAGATAGCGTTTATTTCAGTACTAATTTACTGGTAGGTATCCAATTTTAGTGCACAATCTAGAATTAATGTTCTTTTTGCGTATGAGTGGTTGAATAACATGGTATTTTGTCTTTAGCCCTGTTGAGGAGGACAGAGATACAAAGACAATCTCAAGAGATGAGAAAGGTATGTGTTTTTAAAACAAATGTAGAAGTGACTTGAAAAAAAAATGTTATGGGATCAAATCTAACTATTACTTGTGAGTGAATTGTAGTAAGTAAACATTCAAAGGAGCAAATGGAGTATTAGTTCTACTTGGCTTTTGACTTGCCTTTCTGGCATTGCTTATTTTTTGTGTCTTGCTAATTCCATAAGCATGTGTATATCTTCACTGTGGTAGTTATACTGGAATCCCAGTGGCTTTGTGAATGGTGATAGGTACCGGCAAGACCAGGATTTGTCCAAAAGTCTCAACAGATGCCTAAATCTCTAGGTTTATATTCTGTGGCAATTCTGGTGAGGACTGTTAATTTGTTGAACCCTCAATATCTTTGTAACATAGGCCTTCAAAGCATGAATTATAAATTTCAGTTTATGTAACTTTATTAGCTGACAGTATTAAAAAAAAAAAGAGAAGTCTCTTGTGAATTAACATGATTAACATTTAATACTTTGTAGTTCTCATAAAAGTGATTGTAATGTAGGAAGACTACACATAGATGAAAACTCATTAAGACTATTCAAATGCGCATCAAGTATGGAGTTCAGAAGTTCATTTTTGCAGACTGCAATGTTGGTTGATTTTCAGATTGATTGGAAGAGGCAGAAGTAAAATTGCATTTAACAAAGTCTGAAGAAAAAAAAAGTGGGGTTTGTTGGGTGATTACTTTTTTATTGTTGCATTCTGGTGCTACATGGTCTTTTATGTTTGGCTTTTTTGTACCTTAGGCCGTGCGGGTAGTGGTTCTGGCAGAAATTTGTGGGTTAGTGGACTTTCATCCTCTACTAGAGCTACAGACTTGAAGAATCTTTTCAGCAAGTATGGAAAGGTATGTAGTGGATATGTAAATTAACAAATCATTTTATCAGTTTAAAAGAATGACCTTAAAGTTAGCTCTTATTTTTCCTAATGAGTAACTAGGTAGGCTAAGCACTTAACTTTCTTGTGTTCTTTTGAAACTCTGTATCTGACAGTAGCATACGTCATAAAGAAGGTTGTCAGAAATGGGGAGGTGGGGTGGTGGGCAGAAATCCAGGTTTCAGAGAATCTCTGTGCACATATCTGTAAAAATGAGGCAATTCTCGACAGGAGAGACTGGTGGGTCTTCACCTAGTGCACTATAGGCTAATTATACCTCTTGGGTGTCCAGCGATAGTTAAGGCTGTTTTAAACAGTTCCATTTCAAGCGGTATTCATTTGAGAAATCTTGCCTTTGAGGGCAGGCTTCCATTTGTTCTTCAGTGCTGGCTAGGACCTGCTCAGCAACTTGAAGATGAATTTTGAGCTGGTTATTATGGCTCTTTTTCAGCAGAGCTGTATCAACAATGCGTTCCACAGTCAGATTTATCTGTTTCATAGAATTTTGTGTTTGTTGTATACTTTCTGAGAATACATGTGGAATAAATTTAAATTTGAACCTTTTCAGATGTGTTTGTGTTGCTCTTGACTTGGGTGTAAATGCTGTTCATGCCACATTCTGTGAAGCAGTCTTTAGTGAGGCACTTGAACTCTAGAACACACTTGGCCCAACAGTGTTAAAACAATAACTTTTTTTGCTGCCTGTCAAACAAGCCTAGCCAAGTGTTGTCTTCTGAGAATGCTGATGGAATGTTGTGTGCCGAGTATATTTCCTCCCTGTTAAAAGTGGATAGGTGCTATACTGGTAGATAGAGCTGCTCAAATGGTGATAATGTTAGAATTTATTTGGCAACACATCTGCAAACACAGAATAATTTTTTTTTCCCCAAAGGTCGTTGGTGCGAAAGTAGTGACAAATGCTCGCAGTCCTGGTGCTCGCTGTTACGGCTTTGTTACAATGTCAACATCTGAAGAAGCCACTAAGTGTATTAATCATCTCCACAGAACAGAGCTGCATGGAAAAATGATTTCTGTGGAAAAGGTAAGTGGTAGCTATTCCATGACAGTGTAATGAAAATAAGTGTGCAAGTTTAATGTCTGTCTCTTATTATAAAAATATGTCTGGCTAAAATTCTAGGCAAAAAATGAACCAGCTGGGAAAAAGCCTTCAGACAAAAAGGAAGGTGAAACAAGGAAGGAAAAAGACAAGCACCATTCTGCAGAGTCCAAATCTGAGAAGTAAAGTGTTTTTTGGTATTTTTCTATGTTTAAAGGCCACTCAGTTGAAATGCAGCCCTGTGACCAAAGTGAACAGTAACTGTAATAAATGTTGATTTGCTGCTTCATACTGCATCTGAAGTAGGAGTAATACATGAAAAACTGAAATTGGTGTTCTGCAGCAGTAAGTGCATCTTAATTGGCCCTCTGTTCAGAAGGGTGGAGCTCTTCAGGATTTAGTATCAAAACTTGTCAGTTATATCAGGACATACCCAATCACCTCATTTCTAGATAAACCATTATTTTTATCAAAATCGTTTATCCTCTGATCGAACTCTGGCTTGGTCTGCTCTTTTAACTGACAAATATTTCCAGAATTTATTCTGTCTTTTTGATAGACTGTTCGCATGATTGGCGAGTATACTTCAATATTTGTTTTTCAAGTGGTCTGTTGCTTTTGAAAGAGGCATTTTGCATTTTGTTTTCTCATAAAAATTTAAAAGACTTGGCAAAGGAGATGCTTTGGCAGTCTGGCCTGCTTGCATTTGGTGTTTAAGGTATTTGTTTACAAAAGCTCTTCTGGTGGAGCTCGACCTCTACCTGGGTGGGCCTTTTTTCCCCCCCATGCTAAGCATGAACTTTTCTTATAGGCAGCACGGAAGACTTTACTTCTAGCACGCGAAGTCTTCAAATATTCAGAAGTAGTATCTGTTGTTTCTCACCTTTGGTCAGCTTTAATTCAGTATTGGTTGCTGCTTTTAATCATGCATACAAGTATGCATTGGCTTCAGCACAGCAGCATGGAAGGTATCGGGAGTGAGTTTTTTGACGGTATTTTTTGGAGGGGTTTTTTGTTGAGTTTTTTGTTTTGTTTTGGTTGTGGGGGTTTTTAAATTTTTTTTTTTAACATGTTTGGCTTGATCAGAGTGGTTATAGCACTTTTTGTTAGGTTCTTTATTAAAGCAAAGTTTACCTGTAGGTCTGTTGGTATTAAGAAGGACGAGAAGAGCGAGAAAAAAGATGATGCTAAGAAATCAGAAAAAGATGGAAAAGAAGAAAAAGAAGGAAAAGAGAAAGATGAACAGAAGGCTGGATCATCTGATAGATCTAGGGCAAGCAAATCAGGTAATTCTAGCTGCCTTTCAGAAATGTTTTTGAGGATACTTGTTTTTTAAAAAAAACCAAACTTAAAACAATTGAATGAAGAATATAAGCAACTGCAACAAAGCTTCTACTTTCCATCCAAAAAAATTTCCTTTATCAGCTAAGTAGGAAGTAGAAGAGCAAGCATAAACATTCAGAATTGTGGCTTGATTAGAAGACTTCAGCTTCTGCAGACCTCACTGTTCTTATTAGATGTGATTCATAATTCAGTAAAAAGATCATGAAGTGTACTTAGTAATACTGGTGAACAAAAAACAACACCAGAAAACGCCTTGAAAACTTTTTTCTGACTTAGAAGGCCAGTAATTTAGCAACAAAGTTTTAATAATCGCTGGGCTTTAAATCCTCAAAATAGTAAACTGAATTTTATGGAACTAGCACTTGCCACAGTGTGCAGTTCTGTGTGCTTTTTTTTTGGGTGGGGTTTTTTTTTTGTTTGTTTTTTTTTTTTTTTTTTTTTTTTTTGTTAAACTGTGGCAAAGGGGTGTATTTTTGCAGACAAGAATGAAATTAAATTTGTCATCCCTGCCAGAAAACACTACTGTAACTTTGTGATAGCTTTACTGTCCCCATCCCCAACTTGGCCAAATCTTGGTAAGCTATTTAAATCATAAATGTATTCTTCCATAAGTTGTTTAAAACCTTAAAATAACTTTTTACTGCTTAGTATCTTGACAGATTAAATCTCACAAGAATTTTTGAATATCTTGTGTATTATTTATTGTCAGAGGTATTTTGTTTTCTAGTGAGTCGAGGAACTGAAAGGACAGTGGTAATGGATAAATCTAAAGGAGAACCAGTTATTAGTGTGAAAACTTCTACATCAAAAGAGAGGGTAAGTAGACTTTTCAGAGAAGCCTTTTTGTAAAAACAGGTGTCAAATAGCTTTATATGCATATAGTTGAAGGGGTGTTTTTCCTTGCATATTGGGAACAGTTGTCCTTTCATTGCTTTTTAGAAAGCATTAGGGTGTTAGTGATGCTGCAAAGGTAAATGCTTATGCTTCACCTTCTCTGTAGTTTTTGTTGCTGCTGTCCTAGTTGAAGAACTAGAGTTGCAATATGAAAATGGTGTTAAGATGATGTGTTTCCCCAAGCGTGGAGTGTGGTGACTGGTAACCTTTGAAGTGGTGTATGGTTTGCCACCGGTGCAAGTCAGATCATGTGCCCCTAGTATTTATATATGTTTAAACCCTTTAAAAGTTCTAGCCAAATTCGGGTTACTTTTCCCTAACCTACTTTTCCATGGAATTCCAACATTATTTACCTTTGGGAAGGTTAAAGCAGTCTGTTTTGTTCAGGTTGGCATAAGTTAGGCCTTTTGCCTAGGAATTTTAGCTAAAAATGCACTGTGTTCAGCTAATGTATTGTTTTGATTTAACTCAGAGTACAAAGAGCCAGGATCGCAAATCCGAGAGCAAAGAAAAGCAAGATATTTTATCATTTGATAAAATCAAAGAACAGCGAGAACGTGAACGTCAGAGACAGAGGGAACGAGAAATCAGGGAAACGGAAAGACGCCGGTGAGTTTTCCTAGTTGCGCTCTAAGCTTTGAATGGCATTTGTTTTTACTTCCCTTATCTGGGCTTTGAACAGGCTGCAAAGTAGCGTCAAGCTAGCCCTCCAACATCAGTATCTCAGATCGATTTGATACTGATCTGTCAATAGAACAGACATAATGCCAAATTATGAAGATTTTTACTACTGAAATCGATCTTCTCTAATTAGGCCTGTGCTTTTCAGGTGACTCTTGTTGAATAATAACTTCTGTAGGTGCTTTCAGGTCTCACATTCCACTGTTTCAGGTTTGAATTTCCATACTTGATTTTTTTCCTGGAAATTTGTAAATACTTCGTCAGACTTCTGTCTTACGACATGCTGTGCTCTATGAAAGCTTTTCCAGAGCTGATGTAGTGTAGATACCATGTTACTTGTGCAGAATGCTTACCCTTGATTCTTTCACCTGTATAGATCTTTTTTCTTTTAAAAGTAACCTTCGATGTAGTTGAGAAGAGATCGTTCGCATTTAAGCAGGTAGTGGGAAGAACATAGAAACTAAAAAATAACCCAACCAAACAAGAAGCCCCACCCAAAACAAAGAAGCAATAAAACTTAGACTTAAGATTCTCAGTTGAAAGCACAATATCTCTTTTTCAATTAGAGAGAGAGAGAGGCGAGAACGAGAACAACGTCTTCAGGCTATTCATGAGCGAGATGAAAGACAGAGGCTTCAGAGAGAGCGAGAACGACTTGAATTTCAGAGGCAACGTCTTGACAGAGAGCGCTTGGAGAGGGAGAGATTGGAGAGAGAAAGAATGCACATAGAGCAGGAAAGGAGGCGAGAACAGGAACGAATCCAGCGGGAGAGGGAGGAGCTGCGACGTCAACAGGAACAGCTACGCTATGAACAAGAACGGCGATCTGCCATGAGAAGGCCTTATGATCCTGACGGCAGGTAACAATGACCATGGTAAAATTCCAAATTCTTTGGTTGCATCCAGTTACAGACAGAGCATTCTAAAGCCTATGTAAAATTTGAGTACTCTTGCTAAAGCAGTCATGGGAGCTCACAGCTGAAAGACTATTTACATGTTGCTTTTAACACTTTAATATTGATCTTGAGGAAGAGCAAATGTCATACTCATATACCTGTAAAAACAATTTTATTATAGCACGTTTAAAATTCTTATTTCCCAAAGAGGAGTGACCGAGAATAGAAACTGCATATCAACTCTAAAGCAGGATTGCTAGCGGGACCAGATACTCGTTCTGTTCTCACGTCTGCACGTGCTGAGATTAAGCTTTTTGTATAGTGTCAATAACACCTAGCTTCCTCTGAAACTGAAATGCAATGCCCACTTATCACACAAGGGTTTTTAATTATAAATCAAAAATAATTTTTTGGGTTATTGGATTGAATGAGGTTTGATATCAAGAGAGCAAGAAAGGAAGATTGTTTTAAGATTACTACTAATGGTGACCTTTTTTGCAGGCGAGATGACCCGTACTGGCCAGAGGCAAAGCGAATGGCGATGGATGATAGGTATCATTCGGAATTTAGTCGGCAAGACCGCTTCCACGACTTTGACCACAGGGATCGTGGCCGATACCAAGATCATTGTTTGGACAGGTCAGCAAGGCGGCGTCTTTTCTTCCTACACTTTTATGGAAATTAGGTGTCTTTTTGTGGTTTACTAATGGCTTGAAGGGTGCCAAAAGAGAAGAGCTAAACAATTGAGCCTTACGCATTTCTTGTGGCTAATTTTACATGTGCTTGCGGTCCTGCGTTTCCATCATTTACGGTCATATCGGAAAGAGGCTGCATAAAGATTATAAGCTAAGTCCTAATGTAGTCCGCTTATGATGCGAAGGGAGATCCTACGGCTTCTCTTGAGAACGTATGAAAATCTGGTTTATGAATCCCTGTTCATTAGCCTAAGATTTAGCCATTTCCTTTTGCTTTGAAACTTTCCTTACGTTCATCTTTGCGGCTTAGCTAATGCAGATTTTTAGTTCCAAAGAATGCAAAAATACTTCCTGTATAGTGCTATTGAGACTTCTGTTTTGCTCTCAAAGGATCTTCTGCAAAAACTGCAGTGCTTTGCTTTTGCTTGTAACTCATTTCTGATACTGGTAGGTTCACTCAGTTTCTCCCTCAGTACCATCAAGTGCCTGACCATGCCTTGGTGATGCCTTGCTTACCCATATTACAGTAAGAGATGTTGCTTTGATCTCTTTCGATGCTATGAAACAAGAACTCACTTGAATATCTTGCCACTAAACAAACATTGGCATTCTCAGATTTACAGCCTAATGAAGATAAATTTTCATGTGCTATTTCATACGGACATCAGAGTGATGGTCACTCTGTCAATTCAACTGAAACTTCTCTCTTTTGTTCCAGAAGAGACGGTTCAAGAGGAATATCAGATCGAGATGGACAGGTGGGTTATACCCAAATAACCACTTCAGTTAAAAAGCCAAATAAACTGACCGCAAAGCAGAAAGAACACAGTGCGCATGCTGCCTCGTTCTTAAATGCAACCACCCCTGGGTTTAAACTGAGCAGATGTTCAAACAGCAACTGGTTCCGCATGTTAACATGCGGAATGTAAGTTACTAAGTTATCTGCTTGCTAGGGTGGTAGCCACAGATTGGGGTGGGGGGGAAGCTTCCAATGGGAGCTACAGTACGGTATCTTTTCAGGCTGGTATGTGGCGATAAAAATTTTCTGGTTAACCATCTTAGGTGTCTGCAGTGTGTTAAGAGGTGGTTACTGTAGTGTCTTATCCTTAGCTGGTGAAGGATCCCTTCTCTGATGTTTATCTAAAGGGTTTGTAGAAAATAACTGGTGTCATAATGGAATAAGGCAGATGACTGTAAAAGGACAGGTGTGAAATCCAGTACCGCAACAGTATACAAAACCTTTCATTTCTGAAGAGAGGTAGGAAGTAGGCAGATATTCTTTGTGAAAATTAATAATCTGGAGCCAGAGTGTAACCCTTAAAAACGCCATACCAAAGAAAAAAACACCCTACCAAACTAAAAGCCTTTTCCCACCAGGAGGCGGAGTGAAATCTGTGCTGTGAAACAAAATAAATGCCTAGAGGGAACTGCATACAGTAGCAACAGTGGAACCAATAAAAACTGACAGGGCTACTGTTTTATTTTCTGACAGCTTACAGAAAGGCAACCTCTGAGGAGCTGAATTTTTGCAGTGCTGAAAGAAAACCTGTATTGATTCTTAGTGTAACTCTGTACCATTTGCCTTCCAGCATTACCCAGATGAACGCCACGGAGGGCCCGATCGTCACTCCCGGGATAGTTGGGGTGGCTATGGGTCTGACAGAAGAATGAGTGAAGGGAGAGGGATACCTCCACAAACCCGGTTAGTGCATATGAAATAAGGGAAGTGATTTGTTGGTTCTTTAAAATTTTAACGCTCTGTGAACCTTTGAAGGGTGACAGTGGAAGCAGTTTGACAGTGCGAATCCTCTCTCCAGATACTTTCTTCGAGCATCTGGAGAAACAAGGAATTCACGCATGTAGCTCCCCCATGCATCAAGAGAATGGAGCGTTGTAGTGAGTAAAGAAGAAGTGCTGCTCAGTTAGTTC
Organism: Burhinus bistriatus; assembly: GCA_013397275.1. NCBI lineage: Eukaryota > Metazoa > Chordata > Aves > Charadriiformes > Burhinidae > Burhinus > Burhinus bistriatus. Next base: position 67,921 of record VYXH01009419.1, read on the forward strand.
AGCTCATAACTGGTTCTCTTGTAAATAACTTTCTTTTCTACAGATGAGATTCAGTCCTGCACCAAATGCTCCAGTAACGCCTACAAAAGTCTTATTTGTGGCTAGCAATGAGGTTTTAAGGAAATCGAGTCAGAATCTCTGCAACAGTGGGGGTGGGGAATGGAGACTCATCTGGAATCATAGTGGTTTCTCTTTAAACCAGCTAGTCAAGCTAGGCGTATTCCACATGCGTAATGTCCTGTTCTGCGTAAATATACCAGACAGAGGAATGGTGGTCAATTAGTTGTTCCCTGTTTAAATATTTTAGCACGTCGCGATACTCATTATGTCTCTGTAGATCAGAAAAAGACGTGCTTTGTTGTGCAAAGGACGCTGATCAGCGCGTTTCTCGTTGTTTCTCTTTGACCAGGTTTTACTGCGATGATTGGGTGGCTATAGATAGAACTTGATTAACAATTACATAATACGCTTTTGTATGGGGTATGGTGTTTGGCTTTACCCTATGCTGCTAAATGGATAAGGGACACATCTAGAAGATGTTCTTTTATTTTTTTAAGAGATGGACGTGACTGGGGAGATCATGGTCGAAAGTTAGAGGGGCATCAAGATCGTTCATGGCAGGGAAATGTGGATGGAGGAATGATGGGACGGGATCATGAGAGATGGCAAGGTACACTTGCTGCTTACCAGTGTGATCGTGGTTTTTTCTATGAATGACTGCTGCTGAACTTCCAGTGGTACTTAAAATTCCTGTGGAGCTTTAACAGCATTACCGAGAAAGCAAATAAAATTCTGGGAACAAGGTGGCTTTTTTATTAGGAAAACACAAAAGTCTGTCTTTTTTTTTTCTTCTTTTTTCTTTTTTTGAGTAAAGNTTTTTTTTTTTTTTTTTTTTTTTTTTTTTTTTTTTTTTTTTTTTTTAAATTAGGTGGTGATAGAAGCATGCCTGGTCAGTCAGGACCAGGCCATGTGATGAATCGAGGAGGGATGTCGGGGTAAGAAGCTTTGTCAGAGTGCTTATAATGTTTTTATAATAGTTGATTGATATGTATAAACAAAGAAATTCCTGTGTCAATTGTGAAAAATAATACTTTAAACTTCTACTTAATTATGGGTTGGCAAGTAGAAAAAAAATTAAGCAAATATCTTTTCTTAGAGTCACGGTAGTATTAACTTGTCCGGGAATTTTCAGTTTGTCTGGTCTTGTTTTTAGGCGCGGAAGTTTCACACAAGTTGGAAACCAGAGCCAGATGATGCAGAGTAGTGGAATACAAGGAGTGTTTGCGGGCCAGGAGCGGACAAACAGACCGACTGAACCCCGTTTTACCCGCCGCTACTGAAAGCACTATATATATACATATATATATATTTTTTTTTTATTATTGCCAGATGACAACGGTGGTAATTTTATTAGCCAGGGTCACCTTGAATTTGTGATTACAAAAAGCAAGACTGCTGCCACATTGTAGCCAAATATTTCGTCAACTGGTCAGTTTGGTTCCTCTTTTTTTTTTTTTTTTGGTAATAAACGTGTTCTTGGTCAAACATCACTTAAAGGTTTCTGTTAGTGAAACATTCCATTTTTCAAAAATAATAAAATCAGTTTATGGCTACTAATTTCTTGGTTCTAGAGTCTATGGCAATACGCCTCTCGCGAGGGACTTAGAAGGCAGTAAAGGACAAAGTCTGCTTTCAGCACCATGAGATTCTTTCTGTCCTACTCTTGATCACTGTCAGGACATTTTTCTGTCCTGCTCTTGATCTTTCTTTTTCTCCCCATCCCTCTGGCTGCCCCCCCATGTCTTTAGCTGGTTGCCAGTCACTCTTTTCCCTGCAAGGCCGAGGAGAGTGGGCAGCAGGTGCCCCCCCATGGCCCTGCAAGGCCCTCTTGTTTCCTTGCTCCCCCTGGGGATGCTTTTGCTCCCGTGATGTTGCCTCCTGAAGCC
>VYXH01009420.1:0-68955 GCA_013397275.1 Burhinus bistriatus
CATTCTATGATTCTATCACTTGAGCATTTTCATAATGTCAGCTGGAGTCCATAAGCAGGAAGCTGACATTTCCTTAAATTTCCACACCTTACTCCAATTCTCCAAGCTTTCACACTTGCACTAACCTCTCTAGACTTTAGATCAGTCCCAGAAAATAAGAGATCATTGGAGTAAACATGAATGAGTCTCTAATGAGGAAAGATAAAAATCTTTTACTTGAAAAAGACTTTTACTAAGGGTTTATATAGATTGCAATAACTTCAATAACTATTACTTACTTTTTAGTTAAATTATTTTCCTTTCCTTGCTTTTGTTTTGTTTCAGAGACTATATGAAAATAAATCTCTTGGCACCACGGGTCTTCATTTTGTGTGTATCCTTTCTTTCCATTTAAGAACTATATGGCAAAATGACTATTCACATTAAACAGTATGTGTCATAAACCTCAAACAGTACTCCATATCAAGTTATACTAAACAAATGTTCAAAAAATAGTTTGAATGATATTGTCAAAGTTTTTAGCTGAAACATGGGCTACAGGACATTTTTAAATGGTGTCAGAGGCTGGCAAATACAGTGGAAATGTAGAAGTTCCCAGTGATTACAGGTTGAAGCAAAGCCCTGGTGTGCACTTTAGGACAATTAATATTATGCAGCAGCAGAAACAAATATAACAGAAACATTAAAAAAAAAGTGGTTTATGCTCCAAAAGGTATTCGAAAGTCACCTACACATGGTTTCTCAACTCTCTGTATTTCTGAAAAAGTAAATAACTAATTAAACATAATGGTAAACAAGATCACTAACTGATATTGTTACATAGTGATTAGTAAGGTATGATTAAACATACAGATTCCAAGATTCAGTTCCTGGTTAGGTCACTGACTTTGTATGAGACGTTTGCTGTGGTTCAGCTTATTTAACCCTAAAGCATAATAGTTTCGAGGGCATAGTGCTTCAGTGCATAGTTCGGAGAATTAACTAATGGAGATGTGTGTGGTGTGTTACATTCCTTGAAAGTGTGCAATGTACTGTTAATGTGATATATTATTATTCTACTGAGGGATTCCATTGACTGATGGCAGGATGCACAGCCACTGAAAGCTCTTCAAATCAATGTCTCTCCTGAGCAATTAAGTTTCAGCAGTGATCATAAATATCTCTTTTTTATCTCCACTTGGCAAAATAATTATGCATTTTCCTTTCACATGTAGATCCAATCATTATGATTGAGATCTTTATTATTTTTAGAGTGGATGGCTCCAATAGTCATTGGCTTAGGCTGACACACAACAGTCAAAGGCATGGTGTAATAAGCAAAGTCAGCACTGTGGTGTTCAACATGCAGAAGAGCAGAGACTAATTATGAAAAGGTTCAATTTTTCCCCTGAACTACAGTCAACAATATTAAGATCAAATAAAATTTTAGGCCTGTAGACAGTCTGCTACTTTAAAAAATGTGCTTAATACTATGGTACAATGTCTATTAATACAATGTTAATATTACCATTCAATAGCAGTTTGCTTATAATTTTCAACATTACGATGTTATGATAAATGTAGCCCTCCATACTCTAATCAGGTAGATGGCCTCATTTTTCGACACAAGTGCCCTTTTACCAATTCATCTCTTATTTCACTTAAAGAGGAGAAATAAAAAAGGGACCAGAATATCTGTTATTCATTTCCTATGTAATCACAGCTTTGCACAGGCCAGTTTTAAGCCGCATTGGCCGGAGTCAAAAGAAAAGTTTTGAGATAAAGACGAGACTCCTACAAAACTCAAATATTTCCATTCACACTATAAGCCTGAGAACCTCCCAGCTGCTGTGTGCCTCCAGATTCTGCTGTATTACATCCCGAGGTGACTCAGTCATCATCTTCTCTTTACAATTACTGCTCCACCTTCTGGACTGTAGGCTGTTCTTTCTGTCCTTCCAGTGCCGTGTTCTTTGAAAATGTCCAAGACTACCAGAGAGTAATAACATTTTTCTAAGGTAGCAAGTAACACAGTCAGGTTTGCTACCCACACACATTCTCTCTTCTTTGCTTAACGGGATACAGATTACTTTCAGCACACCAGCTAGAGCAAGAAGGACAAAGGGGACACCCTGCCTTGACCAGAAAAGCCTGGAAGAAAAGGCACAGCCGTACTGATGTGCAGAAGCGCAGAAATGCGGGTGCCAGAAGGGGTCAGTACCTGAGTGCTCCTCAGCAGGCCACTGCCCCACCAGTGGGTGCACAATTAATCTAAGCATTTCAAGGAGAGTTAAGGAAAGGGTGTCTGCTTCACTCCTTCACATTACAGCAAGTGTGCAGAGGCTGAGAAAAGGATGCTTGGTCCTTCCAAAAGGCAAGGATTGTGGAGGTTTTACCCATTCATAATTATCGTACCTCTAGGAGAAAGAGAGGAAAAAAAATGAAAACTTAAGTTTTCCCACTACATTTTAAATTTATCTCATTCAGGACATAAGCCAATGTCATACATACTTGTTACTTCTTCTGTATTATTGTTGCAGTTACTTTCTTTACAGGATTTTACTGAAATAGGAGTTAGACTGCGCAGAATGTATCAGCAGAGTGTGAGGTGAGGTCCACAGACTAAGATCTTTTTCTGAAAAAAACCACTTCCCTGTCAACAAGGCTTTTATGGTTGCTTTATACTAGGGGGAGAGGAGGAACAGAAAGTATTTGAAAAGTAATTTAAAAAAAGAGACATATTTATACACAGTTTTGGCATGAAATTTTATCCCAAATTCTATGAAATTGTCAGAGAATTTCTCATTGATTTCCCTGGTCATTGGTTCAGGGCCTGGATGAACAAATAACAGAATTAAAAAAGAAAAAAATAGAGAGGAATCAATCTAAATGACAAGACACAAACTTACAGTTCTAACGATGTCATGTGGCTACTGTTTCTTACAGTCATATGTTTATCTGTAACACTGGTGTGAAACACAATTAAAAGAATGCTTTGATCTGTAAAGAAAAACACAAAAATTAGCTTACCAGTTATTCAACTACTTACTAAAAATATCAGAGAGAAGGGCTTTTAGACAATTCATCACTAGAAAATTGGCTGTCAGTGAATGCAATAATCTCTTTCAACAAGAACAATGTACTTATTAAAAAGTGTAAATTGCTTCTACATCACACAATTTTATCCATGTTGGTTTGAAAATACTAATCTTTCGTGAGCACTTTTCTAACAATTACAAAATTACCTTTACATAATATATTCAAGACTATAAAGACTTTTAAAAGAAACATTTTAAAATTTGTTTTTAATTGAAAATACATATTGAACTTATAGAAGACAGTATTTCCTCCACGATGTAGAGCTCACAACATGCCTTAATCCTTTATGTCTGCGGTCCCTGCCTTCTGAATTGTGAGATCTTTATTTAATTATTCAAAATCTATACTAAAACAATTAAAATGTCCTGTATAAAATGATAATCTCTTCCAGTGTAAATTGACTCCTGGGAGGAAAAAAGATTCCTCTTCAAAAGGCAGAAAGAGGCAAAATAATAAAAATTCCCCCTTCACATTTTCCCTTAGCCACATGGGGTAGGAGAGGCAGAATTCAGCACAGGTGAAGCCAGCACTTAGGAGTGGGATACAGTTTCCAAAGGTAGCTGAAACTAGCAGGAGCAGCAGGGACAATCCAGATTCATCTGGGATCTGGGATCCTATGCTCCCTCCACAGCTGCCACCCACAAATGAAAGCAGTAGCTTGCTGTTGGCAACTGAATCTGCAAATTAATTTCCTTCCACTGCTTTGTTACCATGTACCACTTCCTCCTTCACCTCCTTGATTAGTCTCTCCCTTCCTTTGGATGGCCTTTGTGTTGCTCCCTATTGCATGCATAATTAGTTGTCATTCACAAAGCACTCATAAGATACCTCACTCGTACCCCAGAGATAAAACCACTTCTGAACTAGAGGTACAGTCTTGTCATGTGTCTCTTTGTAAAGAAAGCTTTTAATTGCAGCTGTAGTTAACACCAATTGTATTTATAGTCCTTGGACCCCTTTGGGACTTTAACATACAAGTCTGGGATGATGCTAAGCTTCTCACTCCATGGAATCTCGTTTCTTTGGGAAAGTCTAATCTTTCCAGTACCAGTGCATCTAGTAAAACTGTACTAGCTATAGCTCTGCACAATACCTGTTCCTAGGGTAAATCTGCAATTCCGTGAGCGACTACTATGTGTCCTTACAATTTCTGCTCTTGTCAGCGAAACTCCTTGTACCCACTCACGTAAGTTAAGGTTTGTTCACTATTTATTCTTCCATCTTTGGTCTTCTTTCTTATCATGCTAAATTTGAACTTCTAGTATTATGTTTATATGCTTAGTACCCAGCACAATACGTGAGGTTTCTAAGCACCACCAGAATAAAAATGAAAATGAAAGGAATATTCTACAGTCCTGTACAGAAACCTTTAAGTTCTTTAAGATTCATGACCATTCAAAGTCAGATGTCTGGTTCCCTTAGGCACATCCGGAAATCCTTGTCTTAAAGGATTTCTGCATCAAAGGACCTTGCCTGGCAAGCAGCTAAATGCATACCCTGAGCAGGTTATTGATAAGAAACTGGTAATTAAACAGTACAGGTGAAACAAAATGATTATGTAAAACATTTAGTGGTTCATCAGACTTCAAACTAATATGTGTAATTTGCATTAAACCCCACACTTCGAATAGTTTTAGCTTTAAGTTCCAAGCTCATTTCACCTTAAAAGATTTGCTGGCAATATTCCCACTTTGGTTTTAAGTTAATGTGCTTGTGTCAAAGGAATTAAAAAAAAAAAAAAGAAAAAGGAAAAGAAAGAGAAGGCAATTTGACAGGGCTTTACAAACCAGTTTTATACAGGAACTTAGCAAAGGACTGGATCATGGTGCTCCTTCCTTAGAATTGCTAAGTAACTTCCTTTTTTGGGGAGTATTTTTGTGTGATGGCTGAGATAATGCAATAATTTTAATGGAAAAGACACTTGAATCTCTCAGTCCTTGTGTTGGCTGCTTCCCAGCATGGTTCATTCAGACACTGTTGTAGTAATTTCTTGATGATGTCTGAAGCTCTTTGTTACTTAAATTTTGCTTCCAAATTACATGAGCATTTTAGGCTGAGGAAGTCTGCTATTGCTCTTTGCTCAACATACATATGTGATGAAGAAGTTGATCTTTTGAAGAAAAAAGGCTGGAACCCCTTCTTTTGTTTAGGTTATTGGCTTATAAACCCTGGTGAATAGTATAGTAACATTAAATGAAAGAAGCAGATACAATCTGCTTCAGGAGGAAAGGACTGAAGTGTGATAAAATCTGTAAGTTGAGAAGAGAAAGTAAAGAAAAATATTGCTACTCTTTCCCAGGGTCCTGCCCAAAGCTATGGAAAGGCTGGAGTCATAATTTGGTTTTGTTTCAAAGCCTATGAACGGTCAGCGTCACAACTCTATGAGAAAGTGCAAAATTAAGGCTTTTGCTTGTAGTATTACTTTTCTACAAGGTTGAACTTCAACCAGGTCCTGCTACTGCAAACACCATGACAGGAAGGGGTGTTCCAGAAGAATTTTTCCACATCAGCCCCTTGAGCTGCATGAAAGACATTGCACAGAGCCCATATTGCCATTTTGCTTCTTTGCACATCCAAATGCGCTGAAAGAAGGTGAGAAGAGGGAAAAGACTAACAATTTAAATGCGTGCAGATCAAGTCTTGCAGACAGTTGCCCATTTTTTCCCTCTAGCACTACCAGAAGATTTAGAGGGGTAGTGTTTGGAGAGAGTCTGGAGTCTCCCTCTTTTTGCGTTCCTTTCTGATGTCTGTTCTGCGATCCCACGGCTACCCCTGTGAGTCAGCTAAGGGCTATCAGCTGCCTCAATGAAAGCTATGTAAAATTCTGGTCAACTAGAAAGAGAAATTCAAACTGGAACGGACATAAAATAAAGTTATTAAGATGATCAAGGGACCAAAAAGCCCTCTGAGGGAAGAGAAAATAATGGGTTTGTTTAACTTAGCCAAATATGGAGACACGTAAAGTACGTTATGCACATTCGAGTGTGATCACCATGTAAATTAAACAACAGTGTGGAAAGCTGGGAACAGAATGACCATATGCAATTTAAAAGGAAGGTTCTAAACCTCAGAGGAAAGACGTTTTCTTCTGAAAGAACCTGACAGTAGTAGCAATGGGAAAAAAAAAAAAAAAAAAAAAAAAAAAAAAAAAAACAAAAAAAAACCACCCAAACAAAAAACTGCTGAATTTTAAGGTGGAGCTTATGACTAAATCATTAAAATGCCTCTGATACTAGAAGACTGCTTTTGCCAATCCTGCTCTAACCTTCTGCCTCATATTCCCTTCATCTTAAGGAGAAGGTGGTTCACAGAGACTGGAGGAGGCCACGATGTGAACAGCTGCTGTCACTGTAATCAGAAAGTCTACCTGTCACCATCATGGCTATGGAGAAGAAAAGTACCGGTGGCACTGGGTGAAAGTGCTCAGCCACCAGGTCAGGTGAGGTGAGCACACAGGCCCAGGTAATCAGTATTAATGGGCATGCAAAAAAGCACCTCTCCCCCTCTCCTCGGACAGTAGATCTACCTGGCAGATTATAGGCATCATGGCATTTTAAAGAAGCAGCAAGCCATTCCAGTTACTTAACATTTCATCAAAAGAAGGGAGACTTTTTTGTAAGAGATATACTTCCAAAGTGCTGGCTGTGTATAATTGTCCATACATCAGAGGTAGCAACTTGTTACCACAGCTGGTGGCAGACTCATCATTTTCTGGTAGTAAGAAAAAGCAAAAACCTTTCAAACAGACCTTTGATGAGAAGACTTAATACAGTAACCAATAAAGACAGAGGGAAATATAGCAAATTAGGCAATAATTTTTAAGTGTAAGCATGTGCAAACTGGAAGTCTTTTGCTCTGCTCTGAAAATCTCCCAGCAAATATACATTTCTACTGGCTAGGAGGGATGAGTTTTAAGGGATAATCAGGCTTATACGAGATCCAGATTCCCAGTAAAGTAGGTGATAGATATTTCTGGTATTGAAAAGCAAAAGGGTACAAGAGGAAGGCTCCTTTTGTAGAAATCTTGTCTTACTCTCTCTTCATAATCTTTCATTACTAGTCACTCTCAGCATTAGGTAATTTGATGAGGTGGAGCAGTCTCATTGTACATGGATCAATCACGAGTTATTAAATAAAAAGTTATATAATTAATAATTTTTTTAAATTATGGACAATTTTTCAAGATGCATTTCCTGAAGCATCCTGGGCATTCAAAAGTGTATTTTTCTGTGGTCTTGTTTCTGTTGTGTTCTGAATACAGGTGTTACAGATTTTCAGTCCCAGGTGGAGGCAATTCCAGCTTCTAAATCAACATTTGCCTAGGTTTTCCAATCTTTATTCATTGTCCCCTTATTGTTCTCTGTTTTATACTGATAATTCCGTTTTCAAAGTTATCTTTGTCTGCATTTAATATGCCTGCACTGCAGGGGGTACTTATCGTATTTATCATACACTGGAATCAAAGATTATAAGAGCAAATGCCTGTAAGGGACATGCTAGGATTTAAATGTTGACTGTCCTGTTATTTCATGCCAAGCTTAGGAGCATTGTGTACTGCCTTGCTTAGGTGCCTTAACGATCACTGTTCTAACAACACGAAACTGCCCCCTAAATAGGCATTAAATGTTCCCACTTAGAGGCCTCTCTTTACAACCATTCAAATCAGTGCCAAAGTCTAATAGATTCAGTGGAATATAAACACATCCTTGACTTTTTTTGTGAAGACTGAAACTGAAAATAAAAAGTATCCAGCAGGTGCAAACATGAATAAATTAAAACAGAAGAAAATATTTGCAGTTTTCAGAAAGATAACAGAAGCCTAGAATCGATCTTGTACTAAGGGCTAGGAAGCCCTTAGACTTTGCCCTACAGCTGGGGCATGTATGCCATCCTTTGACTAAGTCTGATGACTCTGACTGGTTCATGTGGAATAATTTTCAATTAAGATTTTTCATCCTTATCATAATGGGACCACTTACCCTACTATATGCTTTTACTGAAATATGAAAACAACTATTTATTTTGAAAAATAATGTAACCTTTTGCAAAATTGTATTTCCTGAATAGAAAAACAGATTAATTCAATGTTTCTAAAAACGTATTTAGACATGATATAATCAGAGCAAGCTATTCAGAGTAAAAGTGGGAACTGGGACTGAAGCGTGGCCCATGACATACTGCACAAAAAATGAAACACAAAACTTTTTCAAGCTTCAATTTTCCTCACAATGCAACATAATTAAGTCCTGCAAGGCTTTCCAGACTATCGTCTACTGGGTGTTGCCATCTGTCACTTTCTGAAATATTTCAATAGAAGTACTTCAGGAAAGCTTTTTCAATAAGTATTTCATTAAATTGTAACGTAAGTGTTCCTGGACATATTCCCATCAGTAAAATATTTTTTAGTTTATTAAAAAATATAATGGGTTGCACATATAACAAATTTCAGTGATGTCTTTAATTTTGGACTTTGCTGTTATGGACTCTTATTCTTCCCTGGTCCTTCACTGAAAATAATGTAAAGTCTATTTTTTGTCTGAGAAATACAGCAGTAGCTGAAATCTGACACTCATAAGTCAGACCACCAGAAAAACAGTGGGAACATTGCTGATTTTCTTGTTGAAAAATACAAAACAGACCAAAATTAAATTATAAAAATGCATTACCAACCATACTGGTTTTTTAAAAAAATAAATTTCTTGTCTCTGTCTCAGATTTAAAGAAGAATTTAGAGCGAAGCTTTGTTCTTCTAAAAGTGAAAAAAAATCTATCTGAAGTTTACAGGAAGAACATCTAAAGGAACACATGAAAAAGAAACATTTTACTGCTGAAAAATGACAGTCAGTAATTTCTTCTACAAGTGCAATAGGCTCTGCATGTTTGATTTGTTGTCCTGGACTGGCAGTGCGTGCATTTGCACCTGCTCAAGAAGGACGTCAGACCATAACCTTGCACAGGAGAGAATTTCTACAGACAGAGTAGATACTTGGCAATATCAGGAAAATGACATCTTAGCCTTTCCCACATTGTGTACAGCATTTCCATCTCCTTTTGGGTCCCAAACCGTGCCAATCTTTTGGGCACTGTCCCTTGCTCTAGCAATCATCAACTCCTTCCTATTTCTGCTAACACCACCGCTTCTGCTGGCAGAGCATTGCAGTTAGCAGATATTCAGCAGATTTCCAGACATCTAGGAAACCCAGGCAAATGGCCAGGACACACATTCCTGCCAACGTTGGCAGTTTTACACACCCCTTTCCTGGATTCCCCAGCCTCTAAAGGACTGGAGTCCTAAAGATTTTACTGCTAGGAGAAAGCCATTCCTTCCTTTTAGGCACGAGACCACACCTTCTTTTATTTTTACAGACTTCTTTACTTTTTCTTTGCTCCACTCTCTCTTCCTGCTGCCACCTCCCCAGACACATTGGGAATTAATTATGTGAACTGGAGGTGTTCCCACCTTCAGTTTTCATTCTCCTTGTAGTCTGAGCATAACTGATGAGGGAGCAGAAATGCTGATGCAGCCTTTTCTCACTTGGAAAGGGAGAAAGCAGCCAGGTGTTTCAGTCTATATTAGCTGCTAAGAGGCACTGGAGCTACTCAGCAGCCAAAATTTGAGGCAACAGCTAGCCATGAGGGGAAAAACAAATTAACCAAACACATGTCTTGTGCACCCATATCCACCCCCGTCAAAAAAAAAAAAAAAAGAAAGAAACAGCCTCTCTAATGGCAAACTAGAGACGTTACACAGTCAATCCTTCGAGCCTAAACATTTCTCTAGCTATTCGGAATTATAAAGCAACTCGAGGAAAACAACAGATAATTTCTTCTTCTTTCAACAAAAACAGCCCTCTTTTTCTTCTTTTTTTTGCTTACCTTTATTCTCTTTGTTAACCTTCAACTATATCTTTGCAGGCTGTTCTGTTCTTCTTTTCTATTCCTTCATTTTATGTCCTGACAATCCCAAGTATCCAAAGAGATATCAGTACTGTAATGCTCAGAATCCAGCCTCAAAGCTTTAGGTACCCACTGCTGCAGGGGAGCATACAGGGTACATATATGAGTTGTGTATCTCAGAACACGGTTAAAAAAGACCTGTATCTTGGATACAGAGGGGAGTAAACTAACACATAATGCTGAGAACATTGGCATGGCTTAAATACTACCCATCTCCAAAGCTTCGGTAGTGAAAGTAATTTCCCTTCCCCTCAACATTTTCCATTCCAAAGCCTCTAGAAAAGAAGGCTCTGCTCCATGTTACCTTGTTTTTTCAAAAAGGACAGAAAAGACATCCCTGGTACCTGATGCGCTATCTTAAGTACTTGGTCTGAGTTTAGAGCAGTCCTTCAGGAAAATCTCATTTCTGCTTTCTTTTAAGACTGAAGGTATTTCAGTCTTCATCATTTCCATTTAAATACTTGTAAGCGTGCTTGGGGTTTTCTCAGTCACCATTGCTGAAGGTGGTTACTGTTGCTGGTGCAAGTAGGGGAAACATGAGGGAGAGAAGAATAAAAGATGGATGTATATATAACTAGGGGAGAAAGGATATTGTTTCAGGTGCAGAACAGCTTTTCTGCAGCCCTGCTGCCAAGGCAAAATATCTGTTGGAGCAAGACTGTTTCCTGGTGGTTAGGACATGTACTTTGGGGTAGATAAACCTGTAGTCTAGTCTCGATTCAATGATTCAACGGTGATATCTGCACTTCATGTGACTTAGATAAAATGCAAGATTAAGCATCATAGACATTAGAGGCAGAGGAGACTATGTTACAAAATTCTTATGTGTTGTGAGATAAAGGTGTCATTTCCCTGCTTAGGTGGTTTTGAGCAAACCAAATATATATCTTCAGGTAAATAGCAAAAAAATAAGTTTCTATGGAATTTAGATTCTTCAGGGAATTTATGTGAGCTGTGCAGAATTTTTGAGAATCACCTTTTCAAATTAGATACCTAATGCAGACCTTAGGTAGAGCCTTTGTCTCCATGCATGGATCACACCTTTCTCATCCTTTCTCTTTGTCACAGCTGTTTTTTCCCTTTCTCCCATGGCTGTTTTTCTACAGGAGCTGGTTTAGGAGAAATCAGATAACGGCTCCACTCCTACTGGAAACTGCTGAAAATGGCTGCTGTGAGAACCACTGACTAGGGTTATTTAATCCTTATTTTTAATGCTTATTATCCATAGATATCCTAGTTTCCTGTCAAGAAAACATGAAACAAGGATTATTCAGCATGACATGAGCAATTAGGCTTTCTCCCACTATATGACAGGAATCTCTGTTCTAAACCTAGATCTCTTACAACATGTATGAGAAACCATAGTGTCATCACTAAGCCAATCTTCCATTAAAAAAATACCCTAAACCATTCTATAGTAATAAATTACATTCCCGGGAAAAAAAATAGGCTATCTGAAATAAAGCTGAACAAAAATACATCTATTAATATATAGTATGTGCAAGGAGGTGCAAGAAATAAATGTTATATCGCTTAATTTGTGATAGGCAAACAAAACTAAGGTTAAATCAAGCTGTCAATAACTAAAATTAACCCTCCTAAAGGATGCTTGTACTCATCCTTTATACTGTCAACATCTAAGTGGGATTTCACCTCTTCTGTGTAAGAAGAAAAAGAGAGAAACAAAACCAGCAAACTACTGATTTAACGATTGCTTTTATGTAAATATATCATCATGTGCACTCATGCACAAGAACATATACACGCTGAGTAATAACAGCATCTATGCCTGTCGCATAAACAAAGATTGTGTCATTATTATCCATCTGCACTTAAGATGCATTTTCCATTAATACATAGAAGCTCCCCCAAGACTGACAGTTACAGTACAGCCCTTCCAACGACACTCTAATTGTGTCTAAAGGTTTATAAGAAGTCAGGCCTTGCAGGAAATTGTGTTCACAATTTCTGATTTCTGAAAGTTCTTGCTGTACTTAAGGTTATCTTGTGAACTTAAAAGAGGTAAAGATGTGTTTGGTTAAAGTAGTATTACTTACAGACTTGTGTAAGTTTTATTTCTGAGTATCACCTTGTATAGATCTGATAGGATCTTTTTTTTAATCTTTGGTGGTGTTAGAGAGTTTAATGAGGATTCAAGAAAAGATTGTTTAAATCCCAATGAATTTCACAGCAGCAAGCTGTGACATCCTATTGCTCGTTGATATTCATCACTAGTCTTTCTATATTTCAAAGCAACAACTGTAGCTGTCAAAAAAAAGTAATTGTAAATCAAAGTCAGGAGAGTTATTGTAAACATAAATGTTATACCATATTAAGTCAATTTACATGGCAAAAAGGAATACAGGAACTATCACAAAGTCAGGAGTAGGGCTCTACAAAATGTTACCTCTGAATATTAATTGATTTTTAAAATTAATCCATATAGTTTCATATCTTTTTCAAGCATTCTTCCCATTAATATTCTAGAAATGAAGTTTGCTGCAGGTTAGAAACTCTTTGTTTCCTATTCAAAGTCTGAATAAATAAATTGTACTGGGTGAAATATTCATGGGAAGACTTTCAGGATTTTATTATAAAAATCAGAGTTTGTAATTCTGAACACTCCTAAAGGAAAATATAGGTCTCAATCTTTTATTGTTATGCCAATCACTCTGTACCATTCAACCTATACAAATGTAGTGAACAGACAGTGCTGAATTGCAAAAGCATAACATCCAGGAAAGTCGTTAATGATGCATTCACCTGCAGATTTTTTTTCCCAGCTGAGGAAGTGCAGCCATCCCACAGGCTCTGAGTGAACCCCCATGACAGTACCCAAAAGCCTACCCACTTGGACAAAGGAGACCTCAGTGCATGTCCCCAGCTGGAACTAAATACCTGAATCCATTATGAGCTAGATAATAAGGTAACACCTAATTCAGAAAGCAATAAAGACCCCCCCTCCAGAGGAACATTATGCTCAGACCTCCAACACCTCATAGAAGCTGCAGTCTGAGGAGAAGAATTGCCACATGTAGGATCCGAGTTGTCAGCCACATCCACAGTGAACCTCCCATTCCCAGGGGTCACCTGGATCAGCTGCGTAAACTGCATCAGCAGGGCTGAGCTGTGATTTGTGCGAGGTCTCTGTTTGCAGGGCAGGCATCACTGTCCACCTGCTGTATTTGTCCTGCCAAGCAAATCAACTTTAAGTTACGTGTCAGTGACTGCTGTTAGAGCAGCCACCATGCCAACCTGTCCATGAGATCCAGAAAAGTATTTCATGGCTGAAAAGCAGATAAAACACAGATGAGATCTGCAATTTCTGGAGTTAGTGACTCAGTACACAAGACTTAGAAGAGCTTTCTGGCCCCTGAGTCAACAGAGACCCAGAGCCAAGACACTGGAAGAAAATCCCAGTCTATTGCTCACAGGAGACTGAAACCAAGACTAAGGAATCATGGGGGGCCTAATCCAACACTACAGTGGATTCAATGGATTACACGCTGCTTAACTGACAGTGTCTCCCGTAATTATTGTAGAAAATATGTAGCCTCAAACTTGTCATTCAGCACAAGGACTCAGGAAATCCAGTCTAAAAACCTTGCTCAACTACATGCTCTGCAAAGCTTTAGGCATTTCAGCTGAGGTAAATGCACAAAACAACAGGTTAGGTGCCCAAACCCTGCCTGTTTTCCCCTCTAGGCCAATAAGTTCAGACCTTGGAAAACATTGCTGCTAAAATGCTTAGATCTGCCTCTTTGTCTCTATACTCCTCAGTTCCTGGTCTGTAAAATAGTGACAATGTCCTTCTTTACCTTTCAGGAAACTTGTGAGTATAAATATTATAAAGATAGCAAGATCAAATATTGTAAAGACAGCAAAAAAGTAAGAAAAACTCCACTACTAAGTAGAGACAGAGAGATAGTAACAAGCCATTCTATATTGATAAGTCTGTCTGCTTTTCCTAAATTAAAATCAAAAGCCCTTTCAATCTTCAGTACTTAGAATGGTCTTTAAGAGAATGACAAAAAAAATAATTTTCTTTTTTGCTATATTTTCATTATAATAAGAGTTCACTCTGAAAAAACATTCAAGCCCAGCTCCTCAGAGGTATTGAGATGGATAATTCATCCTGAAATCAGCCAGTTTCCTCTGTAGATCCAAGTCCAAGGTATTTTTTACACATGTTCAGCAGAAAAGCAAATTAATGATTAGTAATGCCTGACTTATCTGACTGCAATGCATTGAAAACAAGAAAATGCTAGCCATTTTGCAGTTTACCATTTTCCTGTGCATGATTAGATTCATTGATATGTTTGCATGAAATGATGCAAAGTATTCTTATTTACCCAGTCCATGTGTAGCCATGCTTCCAAGGGTTGCTGCAACATCAGTTATGTAATGCTCCCAATACCTTCTCCAACACCTGTAATGGAGACAGAGAGACGGAGTGATTTCCCCAAGGCCGTAGCACAGCATTTTTACTTTGAGTTCTTACACAGTGTCGCCCAAACCACGACACACAGCCAGATTTTTTCAAAAGGCGGAATGGCGCAGTTTTCTTGAAATACACAATATTTTGCCAGTTTGGTAGCAATGTGTCAGAAATCATGACCAAATGAACTAATTTTGCCTAATTTAAAAAAACTAGCTAAAGGAAATTAAGGTGATATGCTACTCAGGAGCTGAGTAGCTGCACGGCACTGTGGACACAGGAAGGGAGAAGATTCTTGGGCCACAGAGATCAGGCCAGTAGCTACCACCAGGGAGAGAGAACGGAAGAACTTAGGAGAAGGGTGAGAACGTACTGACACCAAAGAATACCGCATCTCAGGCAACAGGAGGATAAGACCTACATCTGTGTATGAGTCTAATCTTAATGGAGACAATAACAGGGTACGCTGTTTTTTTCCCTTAAATTCCCAGCACCCTTTCAGCAAGAGCATCTTAGATTTACAGGTTTTTGTGATGTTGTATTCCTACCTACTGTCAATTGCCCTGTCTGTTAATTTCAAGTTCTAGGGGTGATTTCATTGCCAGGCATTTATGTTTCCTTTTCAGAAGACTTCTGGAATATATCGTCTCCTCTGGAGCTGCCAGCACAGCAGGCTTCAAGGGAAAAGCTGAGTGCCTTTGACCCTCTCCAGAATAAGATCAAACACAGCTTGTCTAAGAAAAAAGCAAAGAGAACACTTCAAGAGAGAAAGAAGCAAGGCAAAATAAATTAATAAAATGATTTGCATATTTTACAAAACTTCACAAATCATTCAGAAGTTTCTACAGTCACAAGGAGCTCTGATTCATCTGAAGCATTTTGGCAAGATCTCTTAAATTTATGGTTTTTAATTTTGCACCGATTTTCTCCAGGATTCCGGTAAATTTACTGCCTTACAGATTTAAGAAATGTAGAGGGCTTTCTGTGCTTTTGAGGCCTTTCCCTCTCTCTCAAAGAGAATTGGGAGTACCAGTACTTTTCAACTTTTTCTCAGAGGTTTCCTTGACTTGACAGCGAAAATGGATTGGCCTCACAGGTCAACTTCATTCTCACCCACAGTTTAGGAACCCTGAAGACTGAAGATAATATGAAAAAGAAAAACAGCACTCTTTAATCCTGTGGTATCACAAAGAAATCACAGTTTCATGTTCAGACATAACTAGGTCATTTTCTTCCAAAAGAAAGATAGGTTTGGCATACCGTGCTTTCCAAAATAAGTGTACTGCTTTATTCACTAGTAACTGCCTTTTATGTTTTATTATTGGCAGTCACAAGGTCAAATGATTTCAAAAGTGACCAAGCACTGATGTGTTAGGAGAAAACACAGGATGGCCTCTTCATTTGCTCCAAACGCAGAAGGCCTGCTTTGAAACGGCATTACTTTTACAACTTCTTCAATAAGGGAAATTGAAACCACCTTGTAATGTATCCATTACGTTTACCAGCAACTCCTGTCCTAAATTACTTCCTTTCAATCTCAGTGAAGTCAGTCAAATTCTAACTCACAACATTAAGTCAGTTATAATGTTAACCCAAGACTTTTGCTTTCAATAGTGCAATTGATTCTGCAAAGCATTGGAAAGCTCTCCAGAAACTCCTAAGATCTTTTCTGGCAGCTGTACCTACTGCAGCAAATGACTCTTGACCCTTTTATATATACACTGCATGTGTGTGTGCGTGTTGTAAATTCCCGTTTTCTTGGTAGGGAAATAAGTTGGCGTGAGATACAGATCGCAGTAATATTTATTGGAATATATTTTATTAGGCTGTTGTTGTTATTAAGGGAATCAACCCAATATTATTAAAAGCTGCTAATTATTCACATGGTACATTTGCTTATTCTCACAGCCGCAGGTACATGCTGTCACACAGACCCTGCCCCGCGCAGTCACTCACAGTCACCCGGGCGGAGGCCAGCCCAGCCGTTTACTGGCAGGGGAGAGCTGCGCTGGTGTGACAGTGGCTTCTAGGCAGGTGTCCAGAGAGTCCCCCACGGGGTTTCCTCAGCAGCACGTGCAGTCCTGGTGCCTCTCACAGCCCACAGCTGCCTCTGCCACCTCGGATGTGGTCTGGGTTGTGCGGCCCTTGGTTGGTGCTAGCGTGTGCTGGTGGCCTTATGTGTGCTCAGCAGACTGCGTCCTCTTTCATTTCTTCAAAATGCAACAGGACTACAAGTCTCCAAAGCTTGTCAGCATTTGGGGGACTTTCACACATTTCCTCTCAGCTCATACTTTTCCTCCCTTCAGCCTGCTCTCTGTTCTCAGCCAGGGGTTTAGGCAGGACCCATTTGCACCCACTTGTGCAGAAGAGGCCTTTCTGAATATGAATGTGTGTTTGAGTCCTGATTTCAATCTGCTCTCCTCCCTCTAGCAGAACAATCCCATAAAAGAAGCTGTGTGTCCACGAGACAGGTCCTCGTGGACCCTCTTAAGATACTGAAACAGATAGAACACTTAACGTGGATTAATTATACTTTGGGGGCTGGGGGGTGGCGGGGTAGGACTGCCAGACTTATCCTTATTCACATCTGAAAGAAGTGTTGATAAATAAACCCCAAAATATTGGTGGCAAGTATTGTATTATAAAAGACACAAAAATGTCTCTTATGCTACATACAGAGCCAACTGCACTGTTTGTGATTAAGAAAAACTGAGCCCAAGCCCCAGCTGGTGTTTGACACAGTTGCCAAAGTGAAGTATCTGGCTCATTGAAAAATAAATATTGCTGATAGGTCCCCATACAGTAATCTGAAATTATTGCCCTGAAAATTGTGGAGTTGCTAATGTGAAATGAGCAAAATTGCTCAGCTGAAACCAAAGCACAGTGGATTTTCTTGGGAGGGTATGTGAGAAAGGGGGCCACAGCTCTGTTCTTTAATCTTACTGCACCTAGCCACTTGGTACAGTCACAGCCAAGCTGGGTCCTCAGTCTTTTCCTTCTCTCTCCTCTTTCCATCCATGTAACTTGTAGAGTTTCATATCCAGAGAAGTAGATTGGAGAATGAGCAATGAAATGAGTAATATAATTTGGTGCTTATTGTCACAGAAGAGACAGCATGATATTGGCTTCTTCCATGTCGACAGCAAACAAAATTCAATTACTGTTTGGATATGATCAATTATTGCCGAACCACCTGCCAAGTCTATTTACTCTGTTGGCACAAAAAGAGCAACTCCTCCAGAAAGGGTATCAAGAACTCTCATGGTAAAGAGAGAAGGCAGGGAGAGGAGAAACAGAACATTAAGAAGAGGTACTGAATGACAATAAGACCATTTTGGGCCATAGTTTTGCTCTGTAAAGCCCCTAAAGTGTGACAAGGAAAGTAGTGTCAGAACAGATCCCAGATGGAGCTGAAAAGGCTGTCAGCTGTGCTTTGCAGGCGCTCCACAGTGCCTGGAGAAAAAAATGCCTTGCAGCTGGTCAGTGGAAAAAAATCACTGCAATGCTCAGTGTAAAAATATCACCGATATTCTATCACTACCACCACAATTTACACACACAACAAACTTTCTCTGAGCTTTTTCAATTAAACCAGAGAAGAAAAGCCAGCTGCCTGTGGAAAAAGGCATTCATGTATGCTGATGCTTTTTACCATCTGACTAGTTCTCTACTCAGTAGCACAGGGCTGCGAGCCTACTTTACTTACCTATGCAAATCAGTTTACTCTTTACTTGTTAATGGACATAAAGTAGCAAATGTCCAGTAGAAATATGGTTATAAATGCTTTTATTTTAGTAATCTTGCAAGTGGTCATTGCCACGTAACTTCTGAACTCTGGAAGTTTGAGGTAATGATTTTGTTATGGGAATCATGAATCAAGAAAATAGAGAGACTCCAGAGAAAGATGGGAAAATACAGGTGCTTGTCACTTTCTTACTTTGAGAACAAAGAAGGGACTGGATTGTAGATTATTTAAAGGTAATAACACCTGGAATACATAGACATAATTATACTTAGGTATGTCATTATATGCAAGTGCATCATACTAGAAGGTCTCAATTTTGAGAACTTTTTTTGAAAGCTACTGCAGTTGATACTCACCTGCAGGTGTACTGAGGATAGGCACATATGAAAATTATAGGTATATGAGCATACTGCTTTATCTGACTTCAACTTATATGACATGAATTTTAGAAAGTGACAAGGGTTATAACTTAGAATCCAGAAAAAAAACATTATTTACTGTAATGGAATTCTGCAGAGAACAATGCTAGAAAAATGAGCTGAAGGCATCATTAAGCAAGTGGTAAATAAAAAGGCAATTTAGCAAAATCATTTATTTAGCAAGCGGAAGTAGACCTCCTATGGCCTCTACTTTTTATTTCCCACCATCCTCAAAGAGGTTTTTCCTGAACACTTAACCAATTATTTATATTAGGCAATTATTGGGAAGATAATGATGCAGACAGACCTTGAACAGGCACTGGTGAAGTGATATTGGCTTTTATGATCTATGAAGTCCAGGTTTTCTTCTGCAAGCCAGGGACACTGTCTTCATTCTCCTGACTGCAGAAACAGGTTTGACACTCCTGGTGTGGCCATAACAGCACATTGATTTATTTTCCTAAGTTGGCTGCAGCAGCCAAGTACAGCGCTGCTAAGCAAGTACCCTCAAACAGCACTAATTTTGTGATGTGCATACCTTATTCCCTCTTTTCCTGTTTTTTGACCATCCTTTTCACCACCTTTGTACTTTCCTTTTTCCACTCCCAGTCCCAAAGACACCACTTGCTGATGATTACTTTATCCCCTGTGGTCCCAGTTTCGTATGCCTGTTACCTAGGCAATCTCTGCTTTATATGTTATCACTGATACCTTTACACTAGGTGCTGCTGGCCTTTGAGGATTTTAGTCCCCAGAAGATCACTAGACCCCCATTATATATGAAGTTTGTCCATCTCTCCCACAACTCCCCCTTGAACAACTGTGGACACAGACAGCCTCGTGGCACTACCTGTAATTTTTTCAACTCTTCACCATGCTACTGCCAGATCCAGTGTTTTCTCATGTTGTGTTCAGTGATTTTCTACATCCCATTCACTTACCTCAGCCATTAGGCCCAGTCAGTGGTCTAATCATTTATCTGCAGCCCTAATGTCCTCAAGTAGTGGGTACAGAATTACCTGTGAATGATATATAGTCTATATTGTGTTGTACATATGTACTGCATAATGCATTTCTGTCTGCAGAAGACCTTAAACTTCTGTGTGGAGCAATGAACTCCAGTTTGTATTCCTGTTTTATGTTTTACTGCTATTAAACTTCTAGCTTGGGCTTTACCTCAGCAAAAAGAACATACAGGATAAATTGGAATATAGGGGGTACTCAGAGTTTATTCAATTGTACTGAAGTCCATGCTTTTGCCAAGACAGGTTGGACTAGATGATCCAGCTTGGTATTCTATAAGTCTGTGATTCTACAGTATCTTTGTCCACTGATGCTACTATTACTGTGGTACATGAGATAGTTGCATTCATATAAGGTAATAAAGAAAACAAGCTAATGTTCTAAAAGAGCAATTGCTTTTGAGGAAACATGTTTCAGAGAACCAGGCTCCACTGCAAACCTTGTAAGAGTGAAATAATTCCATTTCTACTGCCTTGACTTGCAAAAGAAAATGACAGTATTTGACAACGTAATGCACTTACCAAAATAGCAGAACATCCACGCTGCGCCAGACTGAAAATCTTTTAAGCCCAGTTTTTTAATAGCAGACAAATGATGGCTGCTTTTGCAAAATAAATATGAAACCAGCACAAACAAATGACAATTCCAGTGCACTGTCCTAATTTTCAGCAATTTAAAGCTTAGGGACTTCCTGGGTCCAAGCTTGTATCTTTGTTGCTGTTTATGTTTATACCAAGAGGCACTGATGGATTATTTTTTTCCCCCCCATGAACTAGCTCTTTAGGGGGTGCAGTCAAATACTATCCCTATTCCAGCCTATGCGTAATATGCTAATGTCATGTTTCTGAACTTCTGCAGAGAGTAAAGTGATCCTGAAATGATGATACTTCGTAAATGAATCAGGGGAAAAACGGTAAGAATCTTATGCATATAGTAAGTAATTTTAAAAGAAAAGGCCTTAGAGCAATACCACCAGGAAAAGAGATTTTTTTTTCAGTTGTCTTTTTTTATTCCCAGACCTTTGTTTGCTGAATTTTTAGTTGTATAACTGATTACACACAATGTAATCTGTCATTTTATGCTACTTACACAATATAACATAACTCTTTTCATTATCTTTATTAATACAACATACTGTGACAAGAGGAAAAAATTGATTAATTTTAAAATTATTACAGTGATAGTAGTAATTTCCCCCCAACAGCCCAAGAATGTATTGAGCATAATCACAAAATGAAAAATTCTTCTCCCAAAGATTTTAGATTCTAAAATAAATATGTACATAAACAGCACAGAAGAAGAAAACAGATCCTTTGATAACATGGAAAAGAGGAACAGAAAATAAGTGAAGTGAACAAGAGATATTGGGCCCCATCTTGATGACAGAGATATAATCCCATGATCTGTGGGTCAACAGTCATTATATACACCCATCCCCCCACCCTCCACATGCATACAAAGATATATAGAGAGAGATGCTGAAATAATGTTATTAAGATTATAAAGGCAAACACTCAGGTTTGAAGATATTTAGAATATTGTGGTGAGTTTTACCTTATTTGCATGTCTTGTTTTTCTGAAATAATAGAAAAAAATCTCTGGAGATTAATCAGAGCTAAACAGGGAGATAAATGTGTATTTGCAGGATCCTTACCTGTTCATCACAAAATGATAACTGTGCAGCTAGAGAGGCAGGGGGTTATACTGTAGTGATATGAACGATCTCTCCACAATCATGGCAGCTGAATAGTTCTTGCTAAACTTTTAGCAGGTAGATAGTAAATATCAAGTCCCCTTTTCAGGAGGTTTGCCTTGAAAATCGGATGCAAAGTGCTTAGCTCTCACAATTATGACAAAGTCAAAGGTAACCCTGCTTTGCGTGAAGAGCTCTGACGAGTCAGGTCCTATTTGGTATCTGAGGTGGGTTGCTTAGGGAAGAGCTTGATGTTGCCCTGTACGCAACAGCAAAGCTGGTTAATTGAGGTCCCTGACCTACCCTCTCTGACTGTTCGAAACCTCACCCACAACGTATTTTACTACCCACTCAGTTAAGCTGATTCAGCTGCGTATGTGGATTCATGCTGTGAGCCAGACCAATGAAATCATCAGGATTAAAAAATAATAATACCTTTTTGGTGTGTATTCAGCATTTTCTGTTCGTTTCTCAACCTCCTAATTCCCATCAGGTGGCTTGCAGCATAGCCTCCCAAGCAGCTGAGGGTGTGACAAACTCAGTCAGGGGCTAGGAACGACTGATTGCATCGAGAAGGGAGGCAAGCTGGTGTAATAATAGTCTACCCACTACAGAAACTGCGCAGCGTGGCGACGGCTCACAGCCTGGCTCTGGCGTTGCTGGTATCAACACTGAAGCCAGTTAGCCCTGCTGGGCTCCATAGCAGTGAGATGTGGAGCAGTGTCAGCCACTTCTCCATTGCACCTACCCGTGCCCGACTTCCAAGGAAACAGTGTGGAGGCACCTGCACTGACAATCTGCATCGTTAGCACGTGTACTGTGGGGTTGGCTTTCGTGGCTTTCTCTGTCTGCAGGAGCAGCTGTGCCGCTGAGCCTGAGCTAGCCTTGGAGTCAGCACTGGCTGCAGGGTCCTCTGCCTGCCCCAAAGTCCAGCTGGACCCATGCTGGCTCTGCACAGGGTCAGTCTACATGTCTCTACGTCCAAGCCACACTTATTCTGTAACCCAGATAATCCATCTGTGGAGAACTGAGAGCTGACAGTTACTCAGTTCATTTTTGGAAGCATTTAGTAAGATTGTACAGGTGGATGCCATGAAAAACTCAAGAGGAAATTAATGGTTCTGTCTTCAGAGCATAAGTTGTATGTTTTGCTGTAAATAAGATGTCCAAAGATGTGGGAGAAAACACAGTGGTGGGGGCTTGCTCTTTTAGTTAGTACTCTGTCCTGTGCCCTGAACGAGGCAGGGGTCCTATAGAAAAAAAAACAAAAACAAAAACAAAAAAAACCACCCCTCATATTAATTAAGGTTATTTACTTTCCCATGGCATAGGAACAAAACAAGACAAGTGAGTATTTGCAAGCGACCTTAATTGCAGCATCCTCTAACTTTTAAGGCATCACCATGGCAACCATGATGAAGTTCTTTATATATGTTGCTTCCTGGTTTTTATAAGTTTGTATAGACAGCCTCAGATTCTGTCATAATCCTGTCATTATGGGTGTGCCTACTTGGTTAAGAATGCGTTATTGTGAAGAGTTTTGAAGCATGGAAGATTGTGGTCTGACACCCTAGAAGTAAATTAAAGTTAAGCAAGAGTTCCAAAATCAATATGGAAGAGAAAACAGAAATCTTTATTTACAATGTGTATGAAGAGCATGTTAGGGTCGTCTGTGCTGTCTGAACAGAGAACAAGGGAAACATTTAAAAAAAAGTGGTTTTCAGAACATGAGGACAGAAATATATGGCCTTGAATAAATCGTACGATGGGGATGACATAAGTCCTAACGACAGATAAAAAAGATTTTCACCCTGAAGGACATGCACTCTGTTAATAAGGAGATGGCAGAAGGGCAGGATATGAGGGCTTCATTAAAAATTTAAGGTTATAGAGAAAACGAGAGAGTGTTTTGAGGCAAAGACAGCAGGATTTAACAATGTGTTACTTTTGAAGGGGACAAAGGTATACACCTGTGAGACAGTGATGTCAGCAAAGGAGAACAGGATAGCAGAACTGAGAGGCTGACAGTTTCTAAACTAGCTTACTTGAAGTTAGCTACTGTGCCAACAAGTAGCCTTTTAAATCAAAACAGCTTGACACTGGAAGGTAGTGAGCAGCTGGCGTTCCTACTGTTTCTGAATGAATTAATGGGCATCTGCAATTTCAGAATCTCAGGGCTAGGACAGAAACTCAGTAAAAAAATCAGTTGCTATAGTCTTCAATGCAGTAGTCTGAAAGACAGACCGTGAGCTAGAAAAGGAAGCCAGTGTGGTTTGTAGACTTGCATCCAATATACACTAGAGGGAGAGGAATGAGCCTCCTGCATTGTGATTTCTGTGTCAGAATATTACCCAAACAATAAGAAGTGCAAAAAAAGAGGGGTATGACATACAAAAAGCATGAGAAAAGGGGGAAGGAGGGCTTCCAATATGATGTGACATGGCAAAGATGTCAGGAGTACAGCTAAGCACTTTTATGAAACTAGGATGTGAAGCTTTGTGCTCTATTTATATGAGAATAAAAGAATTAAATCTTGCTTTTTCCTTACCTTTAGTGAATGTGCTAGCCTCCAAATAGTTCAAGTGTTACACTATCGTTTCTTTTAATCAATGTTTACTGAGAGGAAAAGCTTTCCACCTTCCTCGGGTGGAAGGTTGTGCTGATGGCTTGCTGCTGTGCTCCACCCTGATCCCAGCTCAGCCCAGTTAATAATCAAAGGAAGATTAGCTCAGCATCAGAGGTCCAGAAAATGGCTAACGCCAGTGAATCCTGACCAAAGTGATTTTTTTCCCATTAGTTTGAAGTAAGACCCATACATACTCCTCCTTTGTAGCTTACATAGTTCCTTATTTTGACTACTGGCTTTTGCAGGTGCTGCTCCTGGGTATCATACTTTACCTGTGACTGACTGGTTGTTGTCAAGGGTTTTGAAGCCTTCCTCAAATTTACATATATTTATTCCTAAGCTTTGGTCACGTTTGCTTAGAGAAAATTATCTGGTTTATGACAAGTTCTGCTATACAATAGGCAGCCAGGATTTCTTTTTCCAGTAACTATTTTCAGTACAGTGTCTATATTTGTGATTTTTATAGCTATAATAATAATAATAATAAGTTCACCAGCTGCCGTGCCACATGTTAAAAGTTATGGGTTAGCATTACCAAGGAGTTATGTTATTCTTGCACTTAATTATCCTGTCAACCAACAAATGTAAAACACATAACCAGTGGCACCAAGGGATATCTTGCCTGTAAGATTTTGCTTACAATCATGTGTATTCATGGCCAACACCATGTGAATCCATTTGTTAATAATCTGGTATATCTTTTCTTTGATATCTGTTTTAAATCTACTTGAACTTAATTTAGTATTTTGCTTTGAAAAAAGATATGTTACTGAATGTGAAATTGGGATTAAATGGTCCTGTCACCTGAAATAATGAAGTATTGTACTAAGTACTTCAGAAAGGCCCCATGATATATTCTGATCCCGTATACATTCACCCTACCATCACTGGCACAAAAAGTCATCATATATGATGAGTCGTTATAGCTCTGTGATCACAGAGAACGTTTTCTACAGATATTCAATAACCTTCCAAATTAGATATTTCACAGAAGTAGGTCAAATTAAGCAGTGATTGAAGACTAACATTTCTGCAAGTACTCAGCTATTCAGATTTTACCAAGATAATGTCGAAGAGAAGTGCTCTGCATGTTAAGAATGGGATATCTTTCTGTAATAGAGATCTAAAACTGCTGTGGGTAATGAAAAGTCTTTTTTTTTGGTGACCTCTCTTTAAGTTTCTGCTCTTGCTCTCTTCAGATGCTATTAACTCATGTTGTACAAGATCAGGGTAAGATCTTCAGAGTCATTGAAGATGTTCATCAGTTCTGCACTAGAGTGAGAGGAAAACAGTGGGACTACTAAACACAGATTCGTGTGCATGTGGAATCTTCTGCATGTTGCAGAAATGCACCGATATTACACAGCTAGGCCATATCAAAGGGTCTACTAGCACATGTCTTTGGACAGCAGATTGGCATCTAGTCTTTATTTCTTAGTTCTCTTAAGGGGCTTAATTTTCAGACTCTTTTTTCCCAGTGCACGAGATCACAGGAACATACACTATAGATTTGTATTGCCCTTTACAGTATTTGTTGGCCATTTCATTCCGCACGTTTCCTTCTAGAGCTAAACAAGTCAATAATTACCACCTGGACCACAGTGCTTATGCCAGTAGAAGCCTATAGAGTAAATACAGTTAACAATAGACTTTGACTGGATGCATCCACCTTGGGAAGATGATGCTCCTGGCTCCAAACAGATGTTATCGACCAGCACTGACATCTCATGTCAGAAAAGGAATTTCGTGTCCCAAGAAGATACAGCTGCGGCCACCATTACTTGACGGAGACACAGTAACTGCAGATGGAGGCTCCAGTGTGGAAGGTTATGTATCGAAAAAACAAACCAAAATCCCTGTGAACTTTCCATAAAAATGCAATGCAAGGAGAAAGAGAGGGTTTAAAATAGTACAGCAGAATGATCACATGCTAACAATATGGCACTGCTGTTCAGCAAAAAAAGTAGAAATTACACAACATTAGCCATTGAACCATTACCAGATTTTTTGTAGGCATATTCGAGGTGGTCAAGAAGAGAATTCCCATGCTGTATGAAATTCTGTCATTTTGGAATCTGTTCTTATTCTGATTAAAATGAAAAATCCAAATGTCAACATTTTCTAAGATACAGTCCCAGGGAAATATTTCTTTGGAAATGTCAGAATTTCAGTACAAGTTTCTTGTTAAGAATGTTGAATCATTAAACTGCAAGAGATTATATTTATGTGGATATATCTGCTGTTACTTACGATACATGAAATAGTAAAACATTATTGAGAAAAATCAAAATGAAACTGTGATTCACAGTATAAATGAAAGAAGATGAAATTGTAATGAAATAGTGTTATCATACTGAAGGGAGAAGTCTTCCTGTGACAGTACTTCAACTAGTTTCAGTAATTATGTAGGAATAATATTACGTTTAATGATATTGTCATATTAGTATGATGGTTAAAATTTGTAAGTCCATTTTATACAAACAAGGTCACAAGCACAGTGATTGCCTGATGCTAGTTACTTACTGTTAACTCTAAGGCATTCAGATTGTTTCATAAGCAATGTTTCATAAGGCACCTAGATATGTTTTGCATTTAAAAAGCCAGCAATTTGTCTATTGACAGGTGCTCTCCTAGCAATGCAAATAAGTTTTGATTCCAGTACAATCACCTTACAACTTAAATGGAATTAGTGTTAAATTAATTACAATTTTATTACAAAAGTGATTACATACTTGTTTTTATATGCTCCTGCTTTTATATTTTCACAGTGGTGCTTATGGGAATTTAGCTATACAACTCCCATAACTACACTGAAAATTTATTCCTTGGTGTATTATTTTGTAGTCTGCCATAAATAACAACCTTGACGTTTATGGGCTAAGTATACTATTTTTTTGTCAGCTATGTATCCAGGTTTCTTTGGCTGCAGGGAATTAATTTATAAAAGAAACACTTTATAGACAATACTTCTTGTGCCCTGTAGCATGCCTAGATGTTGAAAGAGTCTTTTGCTGCAGATTTCATTGCTTCAGTGGGTTTTAAAAAGCGTTTATTAAATTCGGTGTTTCATGGAAGGAAAATCACAAGATACAAGAGACAGAAATCTCACTCCCCTAAAAGCTTAAGCAGTATAGTTCGTTAAGGTCCCCCAGTGCCCCTCACCAGGGCTTATCCCTGATCTGATAAAGTGGTGAGGATCCATTAGACTTCAGAGGAATTAGTTTAGAGCAGTGTGAGTGTGTGCGTGTGCATGTGGGGGGATATCGTTTACTCTATTGCTGGGTGCTGGGCAGTGCCCTCGCTGGGTTTGTGCATGAGCAGCATCCCACAGGCAAGCCTTCATGCGGTCAGAGACACCTGGATGTAAGGTCTCAGGCACAGTCCTTGGGTATTACAGCCTCATGTGGACAGTATGCAGTTTGTTCAGAAAAGATAAAATTATACCCAAGGACTCAATTAAGTTAGATATAGGAATGAATAAAATTGTCAACACAGCCTCCTCTGCAGTATTTGTTTTGTTAATAAATTCCATTTATTTTATTCTATTCCTCTCATTTTTAGCTATGGTATAGCACTGAATGCCATTTGTTAGGTCACACTTGTGACCTCACCAAATTAATTTCCTGAATAAGCCATGAAATGAGATGCCTCGGGCAGCTAACCCCATCAGAACTATTTTTACCAGCTTATCTAGAGATGCACGCACACGCACACAGAGAACACTGCCCAAGTTACGTTCCAGTGGCAATTTCAGAAATTTTTTTGAAGCAGAAAGGCCATGTGTAATTCAATTTTAAAAAGACATCCAAACACAGATCTTGTTACAAGCATCCAAGATGTAGGCAATGTGTCTGTTGTAACTTCACTTTGAGCCAGCTCTGCTTCCTTTG
This sequence comes from Burhinus bistriatus, assembly GCA_013397275.1. Classification (NCBI taxonomy): domain Eukaryota; kingdom Metazoa; phylum Chordata; class Aves; order Charadriiformes; family Burhinidae; genus Burhinus; species Burhinus bistriatus. Next base: position 27,870 of record VYXH01009420.1, read on the forward strand.
TGCCTATCTCACCCGCTTTTTCCTTGTGGTACCTCTTTGGAGCTCTGAAGACGGTCTCTGCCGTAAATCTGCCACCTGATCTCCCTCCTCCTCTTGCTGCTGAATAATGGGGAGAAGCAGCCAGGCCATGCCTGCATCTACTTGTGGCCTTTTCTCTCTCCTGTCTCTGCTCTGACCTCTCAGCCACCTCCATGTACTTCAACACTGGCAATCTCATTTACATGCGTGTTTCACAGCAGCTTGGTATAACCCCCATGTTTCTCCCGGTTCCGGGGCTTTAACACGCACTTCCTTCAAGAGCACAAACATTTGTATCGAGGCTCTCATCCTCCACGCAGGTTCAGGTATTCCTCGTTAGAGATAGGCAGATAATAACGCCCCCTCTGGTTCACTGCCCCGCACAAATACATGTGTACCTTGATACCGTCATATGCCGTTTGATGCAGTAAATTTTCTCCATAGTTCTCTTGAAAATATATTTCCACTGATTTATTTTAGCCAGTTATCTGACACATTTTTACAGATTTTCTCAGTCAAGGCTTACTTGAGAGTGGAAATCGTGTCTTGACTCTTCCTATTACTAGTCCTGAGTGTTTTATGATAAGTTAACAACATAGTACCAAATTAATCTTTCAGGTCAGTGTCTCCATTTTCTTAAATCCTACTCAGTGCAGCCTGGATAATAAAATCAGTTTATGTTGCTGTACAATTCAGTACTGCAACATTTAATAAGCCAAAATATTAATTTGACTATTATAATACTAGATATCAGCATCCTAAGTAATTACATTTGAATTTTTAAAGTCTTATTTTTTCAGACAACAATTATTTGCGGGTTATTACATAGCACAGAGGATTTGTCTTTGTCAAATACATTTTTTATTTGCTAGCTTTAACCAGTCTCAATAGATCTGATTGTTACCATGCAGAAAAGTAGAAAAAAGTAGATAAGTGAATGAATTTCCATTTCATCCTAAGCTTGAAAATTCTTCAGGCAAAGCTATTCAAAGTACAGATAAATTAAAATGTAATTTACTCTTTTCTTCTACTTCAGAAATTAATGTCTGTGTTCTTTGTTTAGCCCGTATTATTCATATAATGGCAAGTTCTAGGTCACTGCATACAGGCAGCTGATATTTAGCAACTGATCTCAGTGAGGCTTAATTGGTTTTCTTGTGACAATTGTATATTTCCTAAATAAAGATCAAAGTGCATTCCTACTGGCAAATCCTTGTTTTCCAGAAAAACATCTATGAGGGAGCACTTCAACAAACAAATACTATGAACACTGATATTTTTTCTCAGTTTAATTTTTCTTCAGACATAATCCAATTTTTATTAAAATTTATGGAAATAGCTGCCATGGCTTTCAGGGATAAGTGCATAAAATCCTGTTCCTTTCTTTGGAATTTATTTGTCAGAATTCTTTTTGCGGAGTTTAGGTCCTCTATTGTAATGTGATCATTTCAAGATTTTGATCTAAAACTCATATGACAAAACAAAAACAAAAATTCTATACAAAGCATAGGGAGGTTTAATTGCAAAAAGTTGGCATGAAAATCTTTAAACATTCATCTGTCCTGACACCACCTTCTGGAACGTGTGTGGATTGTGACTCCATGAGGTAGCCTTTTTGAGGTGGGCAGATGGGCATTATTCATTTCTCCACCTTCTCTTTTTTTGTCCAAACCATAATATTAAAGATATATCCAACTTTATTTTAGAAATGTCTAACCTTTATAGCTAAATTGACTTCCTTAATTTCTATTGAAAAACATTTCTTGTTACTTCTTTTATTGAGAACTGTAGGTCAGGATCCTCATCCTGTGTATCATCTTTGGCTAAAACCATTCTCTCATTCTATATAAAGGATTTTCTTAAGACCTGGAGCCTGAGTGACAGATCTAAGAGACAGCCTGCCTGTCTATTCACAAAGATAAAACTCTCACTACATTGCATCCCAACATCTGAAAGGATTTTTTTTTTTTTTATTCCAGATGAGAAAAGACAGTCCTCCCTGCTAATAACCACAGAGATGCTGCTACAAGGATTTTGTTTCTACTCTATCAAATTTTAACCATTATCCATCTCTTCCTCTATTTTCCTTCTGTCTTCCCCTTCTGTACTGTGTACAATATATTTCCCTTTGCCGTATCCAGTCTGTATCTAGTCTTCCCAGTAATTTTTCCTTGACTGGACCACAACTATATTCTCTGTCACCAACCTGGGAAAGTTTTCAAGCGAACACCTCTGTGTTTGACACCCCCCTGTGCCTCTTGGGAGGTGCTACTTGTATTTGTCTTTTAGTAAACCCCTTTTTTATTAAATTGCCTGGGAAAAAAAATTGGCAAAAGTTGGGCGCCAGGTATGGTAGCAGGACTGCCTGTCATATTTACGTGTGTGGTCTTTTTTTGGTGCTTGTACCTATCTGATATTTCATCTTTCACATTTAGTATACTGATTCTTTGCAGAAGAGACCTTTTGTTATTTTTGTTACTAGCTTCTAATACAGTGGCATGCTAGCCCATGAGCAATACTGATGTTAATATAGATAATGACAATAACAACATCAGCAAGTTACTCTGGGAAATGATCGTGCACAGAATGCTCTTATGACTGGAGAACTGCAGAAATGAACTTTTTGCTCTCTTTTCCTTTACAGTGAACTACAACCCGTCCTCAGTTTGCAACTTATGCACCACAAAATTAGTTAAGATCCTGGTCCAGTGCAAGGTATTATATGTTGCCCACAGTCATTTTATGAAAATTTTAGTATTTAACTTTCTGCCATTTACATTAATGCAGTGAAACCAGTATGAGTTACATCTAATCTTCAGACATTCTCTTCTGAGTCACACTGATCTTGAGTACAGTAACAATACGCTGTCACCAGTCACCTGTGCTGTGACTGAATGATGAGCTGGAGAACTTTTACGCTACAAAGCAAACTACAGCAAAGAATACATAGCTCCAGAGGAACGGTATGCCACAAGGAGCAACCAATGAACTCTTTTAGTGTATGCCTGGAATTATTTCAGATGACTCTAAAGTAATGTGTAATGTGTCAATTGTCACATAACAAGGTGCAAGCATTACAGTGAAATGCTTCTTTACAATGTGTTATCACTTTTACTTACTTCTTTGGCATTGGTGCATCTGACTGTGAATGAAGTAATAAGAATGAGGGAAATCTGTAGTCCTAGGTTGCTTTCTGGGATTGTTAAACCTAGGACAGGAGGAAGGCACTAGATTCACAAGGCAGACTAAAACTGTATAAACTTGAGGAAAATGTGGAACTTAAGCATCAAGGTGCTTGAGGCAGGCAAAGATTTAGAAATACAGGTGGCATCTAACTTCTAGAAATACAAAGAGCATTTTATCACCTAAAGCTCCATTTGAATATGAGCAAAATTCATATTTTTAAAATGCTAATTTTAACCAGAAAGGCCACCTTCAAGAAGCTACTCCTATTTCATGCTTAACCTGTGTTGAAGAATGCAAGCAGTGAGATAAACAGTCCATTTAAGGATTAGATTTTACTTTCAGTGAGATCAGAAATATATTTTTTTTTTCCATGTCCAACAGAATGTACTTCAATTCCTTTTCTCAGTGTAATGAGGAGAGTGAAACTTAAATCAAGGTATGAGATGGCTTCCAAAACCCATTTTCTCACAGTGTCACAGGTCTCAGGAGCAATTCCCCTATTGTCTTTAAGGGCAAGCTATAAAAAAGCATTTCAATATTTAAAGTATTTTTTAAGTAGAATTTAGAAACCTAAATCCGAAAGAGAGACCTGAAAGAATATTGATTAACCTAAGAACTGCTTAAACATCCAGGAGACCATATGGGATTCATGATCTAGATACCTAGATGTCTATAGTGTCCACAAGGGTTTCATCTCACTTAATTTGGATCTATAATGTCAGCATTTAAGTCTGAGCTGGTCATTCAAACCTCTTTATAATCAATGATCAAAAATACAAAGGATACCACTCAGTTCTACTATTTTAGGCATTAACATTAGCATGAGATCTGTTACACCATAGAAGTACCCACTTCACTGACCACAAGAAGAGTCTACTTTGTATGCATACGTATTTGCTCAGATGACTCAGAATCCAATGGGTCTACAATTTTATTAGGAAACTTAATTTGATGTCTACTGCATATGCCCAGATTCACCTTCATGGAGCGGTTTAGCAGCTTTTAGGTGCCCCACTTGCACTTAAGGCTGTTTCTAATTCAGCACTAGACCTAGATCTCTGAGGTGAGGAATCTAACGCACACAATCTGAAACCATCTATGCTAGAGTGACAACGAAGAGCAGATTGCTGAGGACAGAAATCTGTGTTGGATCATGCAAATTCCGAGACACGAATGAGGTACATAAGAAGAGAAAACTGCTTTAGACTCTGAAATTTTGTGAAACACAAGAAAAAATTTCCTGCTGGATCAGTGGATTGCTTCTTCAGCATGGGGACTAATGTAAACACGCTCTGGACCGCTGCATTTGTTCTGAACAATCACGTATTTCATGATGACTTGTGACTTCCATACCCAGAGCCTGGCATGAAGAAATGCTAATATTTAGATCAATACCTGTTGTGGATTTTATTCCTTAAATCTCAGTGCTTGATGTTTTGTGAAGGGAGGGTTCATCTACTACAAACAAACCCATTCATGTTCAGGATTTAAGAACAGATGAAATTCTTTGAGAGAGGAAAAAGACCCTCATGTGAAACTAACATAAGGCAGTATGCTTTTTGGACCTATTAGAAAAAGAAAAATCTGTGGTTCCGTGTGCCCATATGCCTATAAATATATGTTACATCTGTGTAGAGTTATCTTTGTTTTGAAAGCGTTTATCTGACAAAATAGTTCTGATTCTAGTAGGCCCACCTACTCTCTGTGGAGTCCCATAGTTGTACTACTTACCTGGCATAATGTTTTGAAACTACAGATGCTTTAATAGCAAAAATATACTTCTGGGACACCAGAAAGCGGATACAAAGCCAAACATGAAGGGATACATTTCCTTTTTAAAACTGAAAATGTCTCCTGTGAAAATAATAAGAATTTTAATGTATTTGAAATTATTTTTCTAACATCTCAACAATCAAGAAATGATAGGACAGACACTACAACCACAAAGCAAACAGTATCTTATCTGTAGGAGTGCAAACATATGTAGTATTTACATTCCCACTTTCTGAGGCAACTTTTGCCTGAGAGAGGCTCTCGGTTATTCTAGCTGTACCGACTCCAAGGATCTAAACTAAAGCGACAGATGGGGGTAGTATGAGAAAAAAGTGTGTACCACTTCTTCCTGTGCTCAGCAATCATAATGTGGTAATGCTGGTGGTATTGTTGACTCTAAACACTTGCTTCACACCGCTAACTGGTTTACTATGAAATGACCATGAAAGATGCATTTCTTTTTATCATCACGTTTCATTAGCACAAAGCAATATCAACAGATCATTCTGCCTAGGAAAATACTCCATCATTATCACTTACTAGCTTTAGAGGAATGGGAAATAACCTGTTCATGCTCACTTTTCAAAAAACTGGGTCAAACATTCAGAGATTTATAGAGTATGTTGTTCACAGAAATAATACACTATATCTCATCTATTGTTTTAGGATTCGATCATTCCCCTAGTGAATTAATGTTACTTTACAGAGAGGAATCTCAAAGATAACGTTCAGCATTTCCCTGGGAAACTTCTACTCTAAGAGTGATGCTTTCTCCTGGGCAGTTGAAATAAAAATTCCAGCAGGAAAATGGCATAAAAAATGAAGCCTCTACACTGCTCATCCAAAACATCAGATTGCTATTAAGCTATAGGGGAAAAGAACCTTAAAAAAAAAAAAAAAGACTTTGGAATAAAAAGTAAGGAATAGAGACTAGGGACAAGGCCTGGCCAAATCATCTAAGACACTGCTTCCGTCACTGTGCTTTGCAGACACAAAGTGGTCCATGAGGTCCAAGTATACTCATAAAGTTGCTCGGGAAATGTTTAGGTTTGATAGTAGTCCACAGTCCAAAGTTTCTGAGGAGCATATTCCATGCTGTGGGGGTTTTGGATCATGCTATAAAAGTAAAATAGAAAGAAAAGAAAAAAAACCAAACCCCAAACAACCAAAACCAAAACAAAAAATGAAACAAACCAAAATCAAACAGACAAGGAGAGATATAAAAGTGAGCAGAAGGTTGACTATGGAGGTGTGATCATTTGAGAAGACATTAAAATTTTAAAATTGCTAGATATTCCCCAGTACAACAAACTGTCCTTCATTTACTACAAAATTCCTGAGGAAAACATCTTTTTATAGTGTATATTCATGGATTTTCCCCAGCCCACAGGATTATCAGACTAAATCAGACCAATTTCTTAGTGGTACAGTGAACTGGCTAATGAAGGAAGAATCTCATTAATCCCTAGGAAAATACTCTTCAGCAAGGTGGTTTTCTAAATCATTCATTTAGGTGAAAGTACTGAAAACTTTAGATTGAAAGCCTGCCAAGGCACAATCATGGTTTGTCTGGGAATCTCACTAAAAGGTTGTCTACAAAAAGTATGAGGGGGGTAGTTAACTAGATTTGTGCCTTCTTTCATTTCTATGGGGTATTCAATAGATCTTACTGTTTAGTAATTTTATCACCTCACAATTGTCTTCCTTAAGATATTCGGTCTTCTCTGGTTTTGCCAGAGGAGACGTTGATGTTCATGTCTCTGATCCTTGCCGTTTGTTCTCATAGCCAGAACAGCTATTTTCTAAGTGGATTTTTTCACATTTTGTTTAACTTACTTGGCACTTGCATATGTATGGTCTCTGACATGGAGGTGGACTGGGTGGTCCTTGTCACTAGTTTTCAACTGGAAGAAAAAAACGAACTAGAGCAATGAATTCTCTAATAGGCTTCCTGACAGCTATAATCTAATTTCAGCAGCTCATAGCCTTTGCATTTTACTCACAAGATCTTATTTGAATTTGTTAGTGAACAGTCATGCATTGAAGTATAATTTGTTGTCTAAGACATATAATTTCTTTAAGCTCCTACTGAGATCATTTTCTATTCTGGCAGACCTCAGAGGGTATAACCTCTGGATGGGAAGCTTGCCTTAAGAATGACATTGTGCTTATGCCCACAGGAAACAAATATTACAAGTTGTTCTCTGAACTGAATAGCGACATTATAGTCCTGTTTTTCACTACAAAATCTTGACCTTTAATGTTTAAAAATTTCTGTTTTCGATGCATCTGTTCACTATATGCAAGAATTCAGCCATAGAGTCATCCTGTCCTTCCACAGTGATTTTCAAAGAAGCTCAGTAACACCAACAGGCAGGAAACATTCAAAAAACTTTATTCTATTAAAAAGACTAACTTTAGAATCATAGACTCACCCAGGTTGGAAGAGACCTTTAAGATCATCGAGTCCAACCATAAACCTAACACTGCCAAAACCATCACTAAACCATGTCCCTCAGCACCGCGCCTACCCGTCTTTTAAATACTTCCAGGGATGGCGACTCCACCACCTCCCTGGGAAGTCTGTTCCAATATTTGATAACCCTTTTGGTGAAGAATTTTTTCCTAATATCCATCCTAAACCTCCCCTGGCACAACTTGAGTCCATTTCCTCTCATCCTGTCACTTGTTACTTGGGAGAAGAGATGGACGCCCACCTCTCTACAACCTCCTCTCAGGTAGTTGTAGAGAGCAATAAGGTCTCCTCTTAGCCAAAAGGAGGGGAGACTCCAGGCTAAACAACCCCAATTCCCTCAGCTGCTCTTCATAAGACTTGTTCTATAAGCCCTTCACGAGCTTCGTTGCCCTTCTCTGGACACACTCCAGCACCTCAGTGTCTTTCTTGTAGTGAGGGGCCCAAAACCGAACACAGTATTCGAGGTGGGGCCTCACCAGTGCTGAGTACAGGGGGACAATCACTTCCCTAGTCCTATTGGCCACACTATTCCTGATACAAGCCAGGATGTTGTTGGCGTTCATGGCCACCTGGGCACACTGCTGGCTCATATTCAGCTGACTGTCAACCAACACTCCAGGTCCTTTTCTGCCAGGCAGCTTTCCAGCCACTCTTCCCTAAGCCTGTAGTGCTGCATAAGGTTGTTGTGACCCAAGTGCATACCCAGCACTTGGTCTTGTTGAAATTCATACCATTGGCCTCGGCCCTTTTGATCCAGCCTGTCCAGATGCTGCTGTAGGACCATCCTACCCTCAAGCAGGACGACACGCCTACTCAACTTGGTGTCATCTGCAAACTTACTGAGGGTGCACTCGATCCCCTCATCCAAGTTGTCGATAAAGACATTAAACAGAACCGGTCCCAATACCAAGCCCTAGGGAACACCACTTGTGACCAGCTGCCAACTGGATTTAACTCTATTCACCACCACTCTTTGGGCCTGGCCTTCCAGCCAGTTTTTGACACAGAGAAGAATATACCCATCCAAGTCATGATCAGCCAATTTCTTCAGGAGAATGCTGTGGGAAACTGTGTTGAAGGCTTTACTAAAGTCTAGGTAGACAACATCCACAGCCTTTCCCTCATCCACCAAGCGGGTCACCTTGTCATAGAAGGAGATCAGGTTAGTCAAGCAGGAGCTCCCTTTCATGAACCCATGCTGACTGGGCCTGATCACCTGGTGGTCCCCCATGTGCTGGGCAATGATACTTAGGATGATCTGCTCCATGATCTTCCCTGGCACTGAGGTCAGACTGACAGGCCTGTAGTTCCCTGGATCCTCCTTCTGGCCCTTCTGGCGGATAGGCATCACATTTGCTAACCTCCAGTCAACTGGGACCTCCCCAGTCAGCCAGGACTGCTGATAAATGATGTACCCGCAGGTGGATCCCATCCAGTCTCATAGACTTGTGTATCCAGTCTCATAGACTTGTGTATGTCTAAGTGGTGTAGCAGGTCCCTCACCATTTCCCTTTGGATTATGGGGGCTTCATTCTGCTCCCTGTCCCTGTCTTCTACCTAAGGGGGCTGGGTACTCAGGGAATAATGGGTCTTACTGTTAAAGCCTTGGGCAAAGAAGGCTTTAAGTACCTCAGCCTTTTCCTCATCCTTTTTCACCATGTTTCCACCCCCATCTACTAAAGGATGGAGATTCCCCTTAGTCCTCCTTTTATTGCTAATGTATTTATAGAATTTAGTTCAGACTGGGAAGAGCTGGATGATGCACAGCTACAAATGTTTAACATCCTGAATCCTATAATATCCTAAAATCCTGCATTTTATACATACCTGGAGTATACATGAATATGAACCTCTTGGATCATTCAGTTCAGTAATATACTACTACAGACAATTAAGTCATGCCATATACTATAGTTATCTAAATGCAACACGACATTACTGCATGCATTAGGGATGTAAAATCCAGGGCTTATTTTCAATTTGCCCATTAGGAAGTTATCCTGGAATGGTAAATCTCAGCTCCTCTGTCCTCTGCAGTAAATGAGAGGCAGCTAACCCCTCTTCCACTAAACGAAAAGCTGCCTCACTTTATCTTGATTCTGTCGAGGGAGTGAACCTACATGTGGGCAGATACTGTGAGTGGGTGAGTGAGTGAGTGAGTGAGTGAGTGAGTGAGTGAGTGAGTGAGTGATCCCTTGTATATGTGGGGTGATAAAAGTCTAGTTCCCTTGCATGGAAGTAGAGCAAATTAACTTACGTTTACCACTGGAAAGGAGCAGCTTCTTATCACAGTGAGGGTATCCATGCTTTTATACCTCATTAACTTGGGATGATTCAAAGTAATTTATTCTTAACTTATTTAAAATACTTTTACTAATCTGACTGTGAATTTTAGATTTGGGTCCTTTTCAGTTGTGTTAAACACAATCACCTGACATCTACCTTAAAATAGTGATTTGTGTTCCTTTATGGGGAAGTCTTTTCAGAAACCAACTCTCTGAGGGTTAGACATTTGTTTTTGAATTGCCACTTAAGTTTATTCATGATGAGTTATCCTTGTTTGTTCTTTGGCTAGCATTTCCCTTCAATTTATGTAACATTTATTCCACAGGGTACTTACAGATAGCAGTCTTGTGCCTTCACAACTTCTGTTTTGCTGAACAAGATGAAGCTCATTTGTCTCACCCTGTGTGTTAGATTCCCTTCTCTGATACAGTTAGTAGCCTTTCCTCACTTCTGCATTCCAAATTGATCTGCCCTGGGCATGTGTACAATGTGTACATTATTACTAGTGAAGTTTCAATGGGATCTTTTAAAAAAGAATTATGATTCTCATGTACAAGAATATCCTTCTAAAGCAACTTCAGATAAATTAAGTTTTTCTGAATCACAGTATATTAGTAATTCATAAGTATCTTGTGACTATCTAATATACTTAGGTGACTGTCTCCCTGTGTTGTTTCTTCTTACTGATCTCACAGCTCAATGAAAAAAGTCAAAGGTTGAATTTTTCCTTTTGAATTTCTACTAATTTCTATTCTCTCAAGAATATCTAACTTCTCTCATACAATGCCCCAGGCTTTCTATATTGACAATGTCCTTGAACTTCTGTCATTGTCAAATGTCAGTAACGCAAACCAGTTTTTATGCCAACATCATGAGCTGAGGAATGCACTACTCACACTTTCCCACTTTACATCACAACCGGCTATCTTCTTGACTTTAACTAGTTTCACACTCGTTCAGCAATTTTTCTATCAACAACCATTATCTCTAATTTAACTGTTTTTCCACAACACTGTAAAATTCATTGATTTTTTTAAATCCTACAAGACCAGGTGTTTTATCAAAGAAATATAGATTAGTTTGGCACTCCTACCACAGGAATCTAATTGCTCTTATTAACCCATTTTCCGTTATGCAGTGGCTTTAGTAAATTCCTCCTTCAATACCTGTTCTGTACCCAGCACACTATGACATCAAACTAATGAAGCTGTGCCCTTCATGGCCATACCTGGTGACAATAAGATTTATTTTTTTTTCTTTGAGATGTAATTCCTGCCTTTTTTCCTATTCATAAATTATAAGAAAGTGGAGTTTGGTCTTTCTTGCCTTTGCAAGAATATCATATTAAATGGCTCAAAAATGTTTGGGATCATGCTTTACCTGAAGAAGCTCCATTGTTGACATTTTAACAAAGATTTAATGTCAGACAAGTATGTGTAGAGTACTAGAAGTAAATAGATGTTAACTAAACTCCAAACAGTTTAGTCAATATGACTTTTCCTTTCTCAGTCATGCAGGACCCTTCTGGCTTGTGATTAGAAAGATAACTCTAAGACTTACAAGATCTGAATATATAACAAGAAAAGATCCAATAAAATTGATTACATTTGGGCTGAAGACTCATTTATAGTGCACCAAAAAAATCAACTGTTTCTTTTTCATATCGCCCGTAGTAATAAATCTGAACAATACATAATGAGACAATATTAAGTATCAACAAAAACATTCCCTCATAAATGCCATGACTGATCATGCAATACTGTGATGACATTCCACCTAAATACTCTAAGATTCATTAGATCTTTTAAACTTTGGAGATGCATTTGAGATAACAGGTATATTTTACATTTATAAACCATATTTTTAAAGTGAGGTAAATAGTTCCAAAGAACTTAAATGGCCTGACTTCTTGTCTAACAGAAACCAGATATTGTCAGTGGTCTGACTCCATTAGGTTTTACTTGGTTTCTACACTTACATGCACAATCAAAATCAGACTCATGCAAGGCCACTCCATCAGTGCTGAGAAGCCCAGCTGGTTTTAAGGATAAAATGAAATCACAAGAGGTCAAGCAATCACTCTGTGAAAAGGAAAATGTAGAAGAGCCTGGAAAAAAGCTAAAGATGAGGATCTGTATTTTATCTTTTTACTGATTGGACATATTAAGCATGAACTTAGTGTCTATGATGAAAGCTGTGGTGATATCACACAGAAGAGGCAATTTTAAAGAGTGTTTTGAAAGAATAGGCTGGTTTACACTGTGCTACAATTCAAAGAAATGAAGTTTCTTTGCATCTTGTATAGGAAAACCTCTAACAGGGTCACTGCAACAAAACCATCATTTCTTTCGTCATATGAACCCCAAAGAGTGTCACAAGAGATATTGATCCCAATCATGCTCTTCATTGAACTTGGTTTACATCAGGTTAGTAAAGCAAAGAATTTTAGTGCTAACCTGCTCAGCAGAATCTATTCAGCTGCAAAAGGAGGCTGTTTGTTGCCTGTACACAGCTACTTTAGTATTAAAGACATAGAGAATATAAACAGGAAGGAAGATATGCCAAGAAAGCTGCTGTATGCTTCAGTTGTCCCCAGAAAATGGAGCAATGTTTCAGTATCAGTCAGAGATGCCCTACAAAGTGCAGAGCAGCCATGATCTTCCTCAATCTACATTAGCAGGCTGATGTACTATCTTTGCTCCATCTGCTCATGGGGTACGTCCTGGTTTCACTCTGTGCCCCTTGGCTACGCCACGTCAGAGAAAATCTTTGGGGCAGATTCATACATCAAGCAAAAGGATATTTATGAACTTCTGTTAGGTCATTTCCCTTTATCAGTAAATGACCACAATGTTTTGTAGGCCAAAAGGCATATCTTACACAGTCTTCAAAGGCATCCCAAAAAAAGCTTTAGTCAGTTAAAAGAGTCTATTGTCAAAGTACCCAGTACAGATAAATACTTCAATTTCTTCAAAGTTATATATCAGAAAATATTTTCCAGAAACAAGGCAGATAGAAAAGAAATAAGATAATTTACTTTCCATCAAATAATAAGAGTATAAAAATGCATTAAATTATTATGTCCAGAAAGACATTTCAATATAAAAAATTTACCCACTTTGGAAAATCTATAGGCGTGGAATATATGAAACAAGAAAGAATTACACTGTCTTGAACATCAAATTTAACTTTCCATTAGCTTATGTTGATGATTAAATTATGCTGATGTGAGGGTTATTGTGCCCTTGAGCCAAAGTTTAACAGTCCACTTACAGTCTAGTAATAGAGATTTTAAGGAATGATGGTTCTGTCATACTGCTGGTGTTATAACAGATATATTTGGATGGCTGTTCACACAGAAATGTATTTAAATGAAATGAGCATCATATCAATCATGATATGCAACACATCTTGGATTTTTTTCTGGCACTTTATCTATTTAAATTACATCTAAATTACAAATACTGTCAATATCAGCAGTTAAAGTAATATTAGCCTAATAACAAAGGAGATAGCAGAAATATTTTGTTACTTCACTGTGACATACAACACCATTGCATTTTGTGAGATTACTGCCAAAACTTTCCTTGCCATTTTCACTTTGTAGAGATTGCTGCATCATTCTTAAAACTCATTATACTGCAGAAGCACAGACCTTTGTTGAGAAGTGACATATCACATGCCTCAAAACGTATACTTAGTGACTGCATGGTCTATAACACCCTGAAATAAGGTGCCCAATATTAATAATTGCCGTATAATAATAATCCAATTTTAACATTACAAGACTCTTAAAAGGGTTTTTTAACATTTCATTTGCTCCATTTCTTTTGACACCTTACCTGCTTGTATCCTACCCTAGTGATGTTTCCTTAAACAATTTTTTCTGAGGTAAAGTGACAATGACTAAACTTCAAAAATATATCCAGTAGCAGCTATATTCCTTGAAATAAAACCTCCTCTTTTCCTAAGGACGTTTTTTGCTTTTTACTATTTCCAAAATTATGACAAAAAAGAAAAAAAAGGTCCATCAAATCACAAAGTCTTTATTAACAAAAGCTGTAGGTAAGTAAAAATGATTCATTATCTAAGCTTCTGGAAAATCTGTCAGACTAAATATAAGTGTTTTCCCATATGAAAAATTGCAAAGTTTTTGGAGTAAACCAAGCTCTTCCCCTTATAAAGTATAACATGATCTGTGCAACTCAACAGGGCCAATTGCATATTCTAGGTGTGTTGAATGGCGAAGAATACACTTGGAAAACAGTATACGCGGGTCTCACTTGCACATCTGCCTGATCTGAGAATAAATAAATGTATGGAAGGATAGCTGTGGGTCCCAAAGCCCCGCAATTAGTTAAAACAACCATAGGAGCACAAGAGCAAAATATCAGTCTGTCTCAATATTCTCCCTCTGCCAGAGGCTAAAAGAGGATTCCTGGGGAAAAGTATAGGAAACATGACCTGTACAAAGTGATCATTTCTAGAAAAGAGTAATTTAGTACCTTGAGACAGAGGCTGTGGTTGAACCATGATGTTAAATGTTCTCCAATGGAGCTCAACTTTATGAATTTCTTTTTGAACCCGTTTATACTTTGACCTCCATGAGACCCGTGGCAATGAGATCCACAGTTTAATAATGGAGAAATAGTGATAAACTGTTCCCAGTTTACCTTCTCCACTATATATGCTTTTATGAACTTGCATTGTCTTTCCCTTCAGTTGTCTCTTTTCAGCCTGAAGACTCAGACTGCTTTGTCTGTCTTTACACTTCTGCTTTTACAGCACCCTGTGGCAATGAGTTCCACAGTTAAATAAATGAGGAAACAAAAGAAAATAATTCCCGTCTTTCTTCTCTGCACTATTTACAATGGTACAAACCCTTATGTTACCTTTCTTTAAATTGCCTTTTCTAATCTGAAGAGTTCAGGTCCATTTTATAGGTAAGATTCACTTTTTAATAGGACGTTGCTTTCAACCTTTCATAATCTTTGCTAAACTTCTCTGTGCTTTTCTTAGTTCTTTGTTTCTTTTTGAGAAAAGAAGACTAGAACTTGCAGAAGTTTTTAAGTTAAAGGCTCACCATAAACTCTTAGTGGCATAATGATTGCTCTATTTGCTTTTCATTCCTTTTCAAATAATCCTAAACAGTCTATTTGCTTTTCTGATCATTGTGGAGCATGTGATGAGCTTCTCAGAGAACTACCTAATAAGATCTTTTTTTCTGAGTGATTTTAAGTAATTTAAAGTCTATCATTATGCATATATTTTTCCCCATGTGCATTGTTCTCACTTACTGAATTTCATCTGTCATTTTTCCACTGAATCATTCAGTATTGTGAGACTGTCCTGTCTCTCTAGGCAACCAGTTGTAGTTTCTACTCTAAGAATATTGTTTCAGAGGCAGATAACAAAGGTCAATGACACAGACCTGTTGTCATGTGAAAGAAGCTAGTTACTGTCTTTTCTGACCTGTATTCAAGAACCAATGATAAGGTACATACATTTATCCACTTTAGATCTTTGTATGTTAACAAAGCCAGGGTGAGGAGGGAGGATTTACTTCTTGCTAAGGCAAAAGCTGTTTATTAGCTAGCAAAATAGACAAAATGTCATCTGATTTAACAAAGACACATTAGCATTTCCAAGGATGTGGATTAATCCACTTCTTTGGATTACGAGAGGTGACAAGCTGTCTGTCTCTTGCAGAAGGAGGACATTTTGGGGAAAGAGATTATATGTCTGTGTCCTGGTTTAAGGAACCTTGGAGGATTTTAAAGGAGAGATTGACTATAAAACCTAACATGCATCACCAAGACAGGGTGCTGTCTAATAATGCAGTATGAGGAGCATGATAAGCAAAAAAATAGAAAACCCCTGACAATCACCTTGTCTGGACAACTTATCTCAAATCACCTAAATATGAGAAAAAGGAAGAAAAAGACAGTTGTTTCTCACCTTAACATTAAAGCAAGGAGGTTATACATAGTTTTTCTGTCTCCTTCTCCCCCTTCTTTTGTAAACTTTTGTAGTTGTTTTGCCTCTTTTCCATGTGGTAAACAAAATAATTTTTTCTGCATTTTACTTACCGTGGTTTCAGTGAGGAGTATGGTAGAGTGAAATACAACTGGTGAGTAACAATAAGGTATTCCTCACACAAAAATGAAACACATCTATTAAACAAGCTTCCTAAGACGCTCATGGCAGAAGTCAGACTTCCAGGATATTATTCTGAGTATCCAAAACATAAAAGGGTGTGCTCATTTTCATCTACCTACAGTGGATAGAGGAGTGGCAACTGGGGGGGCAGGGAGGACGATCAGGAGAGTGATTAGTGTTTCCTGGAACTACTGGGAATCAGATTGGTTTTCTGTACTGGGGACTCTGACTGGACCCTGTAAATGCCTTCTAAGTTTTCTTCAGCTGCTTTTTATGATTAGGAAGAAGAATTTTTCACTTCACTATTCTTCACCCTAGCAACTATTTAATGAGGTACCGAACAGCAGAGATCTAAGCACAAAATCTTGGATGATACCTGAGAAAAAAGTGCACCTATCCCCACCTTATGTTTCTTATTCTTCAATCATTTTCTAACCCTTAAAAGAGGACCGTTCTTTACTCTTATGCTTTTTGAGGTTTGTTTAGACCCAAGTTGAGTATCTTCCCTCAATTGCCTACACACCTACTGATTCCTTCTGGTACACCCGTGTAATGCATCTTACTTCCAAGTCACCAGTTCCACAGTGTGGAACATTTTTCCCTGTGTTTATTCATCCTGTTCTTTATTATAGTTTTTAATAAGCTGCCTGATATGGAAATCTGGTCTACAATCCTAAACTAATTCTCCAAACACTTTTCAAGTTTTAAATCCTATTTTCCTCCCTCCATTCCTTGAATCAGATTTGCTATAAGCAGTAGATTATACCCCAATTAGAAATTTATCAGTTTCATTTTTGAGTGTCTCATGAATTTTTGGGTAAATGTCTTTAATTTCATCTTTCTCTATTTTTATTTTCAGCAACTTCACAGAGTCTTAAAGATCCAAGATAACAGTCACAATTCTGGTCAGAGTAGAGATCTAATGACCTTTCATTTTGATCACATCTTTCAGGCTAGTTCCTGACTAGCTATATTCAGTGACCAGAATATCTCTGTACTGAACTATAATACTTTATTTAAATTCTTCATGAACTCTTTCTATATATGCATCATTCAAAGTTGTTAAATCAACCACCGGCCACCTAAACAACAAGCTTAGAGTGCCATTCTCTCTCATGTTCTAAAACATCACCAAAAGATGATCAGTCAAAAACCTGAATTCACAAAAATATCAGCCATCAGTATGAAAGCCTAGCAAGTTCTATCTTTCACTATAGAAAGATGTAGATGCTTCTGTACGGTGAGTCATTCTTTTTCCTGCTGTAGTAGGACTGTTTCCTGTGAGAGGACATAGTCCTCTAATTTCTGCATCTTTTTATTGCCATCCTGAGCTGAGACAGTGGGGTTGTTTAGGAAATTCAAGGAAGGGGTTAATTTTGCTCCAAGCCTGAATACTCAAGAATATCTTTGTTTCACCATGTCTCAGTCTTCCTAGACAGCAGAGAAGATTTTGAATTTTTTTTGCTTTATTCAGAATGACACAGTTGCCAAAAAATAATGTGGTTTGGAGATGAGTATGTAAGGGTGAGTCACCTTTCCTAAAATGGATGGCTCTGATGAATCAGACTTTGGAGGTCTATATCTCTCCAGTGAGAGCTACATTCTCTTGAAAAGGCCTTCAACTGTCTTTGTCTAGTCACTGAACTTCTGACTGAAGTGAGATGAACGAAGTTCTGCTCACAGAGTGCTAATGGCTAAAATCACCACTTTTTCACTTTAGCTTGTCTAAAGTATGCAGCAAGAGCATTCTTTTCCGGCCATACTTCTTCTCTTAACAGCAAAGAAATCATTTAAAGCTGGGTAAGGTGAACTGTGGATTGCATAGATGTCTCTCTGTTGACTCATAGGAAAAAAATCTTAACATATTCATGAAGATTTGATTACATTTTTACAAAATTAATTCAAACAATAATCCTTTCACTGATTGCTAACCATGGATAGTGGCATAAACTGAAAGAGATTTTAGAACTAGTATAAAGAGAACATTTGTATATCAGCTTCTTGCCAGGTAAATGAGGAAAAGTAAAATGGCATGGCAAATTGGCAGAGAAACAGGCAGATTAACTGTGAAAATTAAAGCTTTGTAGAACAGTCCTTAGAAGAGATTTTCTCTTTTTTTATGAAAAATATTAATGAATTTCTAAGCATTTGAGTAAAATACAAATAAAATGATTAAATATACAAAGCAACCCCTCAGATTAAAAACATTTTAGCAGCCAGCTGAGACAGCTATAAACAGAGGCATTATAACCATTGATGTACTGAAGAAAAAAGTATTTAGTTTCTACTTTTAAGAAGGCTATATGATGACATACAAAAGTTATTGATGTGGTGCGCAGGAAGCAACTTATCATCCTTCTAAGCAGAAGGATTTTTAAGCATGTTCATGTGTTATTTTATAACACAATCCATCCAGAGCCATTGCAATACTCAATCCTGTATGGATTTTTACTGTAAGGTCTCATGTAAGTTTCTTGAAATTGAAAATTATCTAAGTAAGTTATTTCTAGCTGATCTTCCTCTCATTTCAAAATTCAAAGTGCAATTACTATACAAGTGGTGTTTTATTTTTTTCTTATGTGAAGTAGCTAAAAAAGAACAAATAGGAACCAATATAGATATGAGGTAGGATTCATTGCTCTAATGTCAGTATGTAAAGATACAACTGGATCCAAGCTAGTAACATCAGTCGTCAAGGAGAGAAACAGGAATTATCAGGGAGCAATTGTCTTAGCTGAGGTGGGTATCTGACAAAGGGCAGCTCAATCTCACTTTGCGGTATCCATTTCTCTTCAACAATTATACTGGTAGCCTAAGGAAATTACCTGCATCTAGCTTTTAGATATCTAAATTTAGGTGAGATGAAGCATGTCTTTATTGACTGTTACACAAAGACATTGTAGTTAAATGAAGCGAACAGAGGAAAGTGGGTCAATGGGGACAGAGAAGATAACACGAGTCTCTAATTCTTTCTAAGGTCATTTTACAAACAAAAGCAAACAAAAAAAGCCCCAATGACTACAGTCCTGTCATGGGATCATGTTACCCTCTACACAATTTGCACCCACAGGATTCCCAGTCTGCTTTGATTTTACTGGCATTGCATTACCACAAAGGTGTGCTTCCCATTTCCTTTTCCCCATCAACAGGTGAACGGTAACCCTCTTCACGCAGAGATTATGTATTGCACGCATTGTACTGGGTATGTGTTGTTAGTATGGGACCACTGACTCTGCTTCCAGGTCACAAGCAGGGAAGTAACAGTGCTTGCTTAAGGCAAAATATCTTCACTGCTTTGCTTCTTGGTGGAGAAAGTTATTTATCATTGCACCCTCAGAACAAATTTCTCTAACATGGGGAATATTACAAAGCAATTTCTTATAAAATAACCTTCTTATCTCTTCTCATGTACTTGCATACTTCCCTTCTGTAAAGAAGAAATTGTCTATAAATAGATTCTACTGGTTTAGCCACTGATCTTCATTTTACCCAACACCATGCAAATCTCATTCTTCCAGCTGCAAACCTACCCTTTTCTTTTGATCCTTACACTTTGTGTTTGGTGACTTATCTCCAGAACCTTGCTCCCTCTGCCCTCCCAGGTTCCCTCAATCTATTACAATTGCAGCTACAAAGAGATGGAGACTGCAGCTAGAGAGGGGATAGGAACACAGATTCATACTAAACGTTCAGTACAACTGGTATTTAGACAAAGAATTTGCCTGCAGCCAGTAGAAGAATGAGGTAAATTAAATTGGTTTGATGTTGTAAAGTGAGTGACTTTTTTATACTTTAATTAAGTGAGACTAGCAACTAGGCGAGGATAGGAATGCAAGAGCAGGGAGGAGAGAAATAGAAAGGAAATAAAACAGCAGCTTGCAGGAAAATATGAATAAATAAGATTATTTTTTAGATTCTGTATTGTAAAGTAGGGGATTATAATAGGATGAACACGAGAATTTGAAGCTAACAAGAAACATAAGCAGGACTTCAATGATAATATGTTTGAAGTGACCCTTTTATCCTAGAGTTTGCAACACAGAATAATTTGTCAATCAACAAAACTATTTTTAAAAGGACATTCTGGGTATTACTGTTATTTAATGTACCTTGTTTAATATCCTGGTTTTTCATTAGAAGTGATATATCATGGGTCAGATTCCATTTCACTGCATGTGCTGAGTAGTCATTCCTTACTCATTGAGTAGTCACACTGATTTCAAGGAGACAACTTAGCAAGTAAGATGTTACTCAGTAAAACTCTGACCTGAACAAATGTTTTTGCCCATCCACCCATTCAAGGTGTTAAATGCATTACAGGAAAATATTTATTAATTATGCCCCAAAACCTTCCAGTACTCTATTTCACTGTTTTATACAAAGAAGCACTGGTGTACTTTGAGGTTAAATCATGAACAACACAGATCAGATTATTTCTATCCAAATGTAGGCATATAAAGGAGATCATTTAGTAAAAAACCTTAACCAACCAGAACTTCTTCATTACTCATGGAGGCAGGAAGATTTCAAAAGGGGCTCATTCAGATCCAGTGTAGTTGGACCTCTCCAACTTTCTCAGCGTAATAGTACAAGTTCTCAACTATGCCAAATGGTCTCTGTTAAATGTTCACGAAGGTGCATTCTGTCTTTTTAGTGTATTACGGTTCTGTGTTGTTTTTAATATAAACTTTTCTCAAATATCTTTGACATTTTTAATATCATTAGCTAATGCTAAACTTTATCCATTAAGTATCCATAATATTAATGCTGAAATATTCTAGTTGCCTAACTAGTTTGTTGTAAGAAGATCTACTACATTTAATTGACGTTATCAGAATATTATCCACCCACAAAGTATGAAAAGAAAAATTGCCTTCTAGAGATGCCTATCACTCTCACTATCTGAAGCATAAACTTAGATGACTCATTTAAATTAAACACCTAACTTGCTGAAGTTTATGTGTGTGTTGAGTCTTGCATTACAAGGGTTTTGAAGCATCCGACTTTGGCAGCCATACAGAAGAAGCAACTGCGTATAGCATTTAATAGTATCTGACAGATTTGTCAGTGGACTTTCCTACAACACAGAAGCTTTGGAACTTGTGTAATGTGGAATGCACTGTTTGCAAGAATGGCCAACTTCTACTCTTCATTTCATCCCTTTTTATCAATGTCAATGCAAAGACAAATTCATTGATCAGCACTCTGACCAAAGAGGCACTGAAAGTGCCAACATTGCACTTTAACTGATCTGGCTTTTGTCACTCCTTCCTCTTTTCTAAAATGTGTTTACATTCTGTAGTTCTTATTGCAAGTCATATCTCCAAATGATTTCTTGTGGTTGGAATCTTTAATTCAGACATTCTGTTTTAGTTGGAAGATGTGTTAACTTTGACTCAAGTTAAAGTGAAATTATCATCATGTTTTCGATTTAAGCACCACTAGCTAGACTGTAAACACCAAAAACTCTTCTTTGTACCTCTATTGTATAGGTTAGCTGTAGAGACAGAAAGTAATATTTATTTTGCAATAGTCAGATATTTCAAGGATTTTTTATTTGAATACTTTCTGCAGCCAGAATAGGCATTCTTATTAACAAGATTATCAGTCATTCTTTTTCAAATAATCTTTAATATTAGTGTCTGGAGGTAGAAGGAATGGGAAATATGCAGATGCAACTATTTATCATGCCCTACCACTACACGTTTGAAAATTTCTCAGCTAGCAAATCAACATAGATTAAACTATATAAAGCAAAGTGTATTTCTGAAGATTTGACCTTGACATATTGATTCCAGAGTTTCCTAAGGCAGTGAAACATAATACTGTTTTAATGGACTTAAATAAAAATGTATAGTGGAGGTTCATATGTATAAAAGAATTTGTGACAACAGACTAATGGTGGCAATGTTTTTCAAGCTAACATTGTTTATTTCCCCAGGTGGTGTATTTTTATCCTTGTAATCTCCACAGTCACGCATCGTGTCTGTGTGCCTGTCTTGTCCTCACAAGAAGATTTCTGTAGAAATCAGACAGTGTGAAGTGCTAATGGCTTTCCGATTGACTAGACTTGTTCGAAACTAACTTTTGAAGTAATATTGGAAACCAAAGTTCTGCCACCTCTGTAAGGTAACATTAGTGCTTTTTGCTGGGTCACAAGCATATGATTATCTGCATATTTCTCAATTAATTTGTAAGGTCTTTGTGCCAGAATTGTTCTTCTTTGTTTGTGCATATCCTCAGAAAACAAGCAAATCATCATAGCCATTTGTTATGGAGAGTTTTTTTCCCCACACTCTTTTCTAATTACAAAGTGATGGCAATTGGTTCTGAGTGGTGAAACGTATTAGTTCAAGTAGCAGCAATAACAAAGGTGTTAAAAGTATCCTTCTGTATGCTCAAATGGGGGTAAGGCATAATGTTTTACTGCTCTGTAGGGAGTTGTAACAGGCATTTTAAATGTAAAGCTGCAGCGAGCAGTTTAGCAACTATCTGAACTCTGGAGAACAATAAAGCGCTTGTAAACTCACTTGAATAAGTTCACAACCTATAGGGAAACAGCAAAAGTGAGAAAAAATTTTGAAACATTACTCCAATTTCTACAATTCCTAAATGTTCACAGATGTTTCTTGTGTTTAGAAAGTCAGTTCACCTTACCTATGCCACCTAATATACTTTCTAGCCCTTTTCTGTTATAATCAAAAGCAGATAAGCGTTTGCAAACACTTGCACAATTTGAAATGTAATTTGATGCATCATCTTACAATCCTCTGGGAGAATTCAGTGTCAGAAAAGTCCTACTACAGTGCATAATTTGACTGTTTTTCCCCTTTCGAGCAATGTGTTTCCATCTGCGTTCACATACAGGACAGGAAATAATTGTGTTGCACAGACATGCAGAGAGTTTGTTAAAAACTAAAAAACTAATCTTTATGGGTTAACTCCAGTAGGCAAGTCAATACCATGGTCTGCTCGTGTCTTTCTTGAATTGTGGGGACCAGAACTGGACGCAGTACTCCAGGTGTGGCCTGACAAGTGCTGACTAGAGTGAGATGATCACATTTCTCTCTCTGCTAGTAATGCCTCTGTGGACGCAGCCCAGGATTCAATTTACCTTCATTGATGCAGCAGCACACTGCTGACTCGTGTTCAGCTTGTTGCCCACCAGGACCCACCAGCCACACAGATCCCAGCCTGAACTGGACTTCGGTTATGCTGTCCCAGGTGCAGGACCTTGCACTTGTCTTTGCTGAACTTCATACAGTTCTTGCTTGCCCACTCTTCCAGCCTGTCCATGTCTCTCTGTAAGATGGCTCTCCCTTCTTGACATGTCCACCTTATCACCCAGTTTAGTGTCATCAGCAAACTTGGTGAGGGTGTTTTCAATCCCATTGTGCAGATCATTTATGAAGATGTCCAGGTCTAATGGGAGGTGTCCTTGTCCATGGCAGGGGGGTCGGAACTAGGTGATCTTTAAGGTCCCTTCCAACTTAAACTGTTCTGTGATTCTATGTTGAACGGCGCAGGACCCAGTATCGATCCCTGGGGTACCTCATTTGTGATGAACTGCCAGCCTGAGTAAAAGCCATTGATCACCAGCCTCTGAGTGTGGCCTCTTAGCCAATTTCCTATCCATCTCGCAGACCACCCACCCAATCTGTATCTTGCCAGGTTGCCTAGGAGGAGGCTGGGAAACAGCGTTAAATGCTTTGCTAAAGTCCAGGTAAACAATATGTACTGCTCTCCACACATTGACAGAAGATGTTATTTTGTTGTAGAAGGTGATCAGGTTAGTCAGACATGATTTGCCTTTGTTCTGGCTTTTCCCAAACACCGGCTCAATTTGGTTTCTAAGTTTCTAAGAGGACTCATTCCATTAGTTTCCCAGGGATCTAAGTAAGATTAATGGCCTGTAGTTTCCTGCGCCCTTTTGTAGATGGGTATGAAATTTGTCCTCTTCCAGTCATCAAGGATATCCCCTGATCTCCACAACTTTTCAAAGATCAGAGACAGTGTACAGTGGCTTTGCAACAGTGTCAGCCACTTCTCTTAATACCCTGGGGTGGATTTCATCCGGGGCCATACATTTATGTGCAAAAGGCCACAGGCCAACTATTCCTCCACTACTGCTAGGTCCAACTATGCCAGTAAAGGCAGAGGCAAAGAAGGTATTGAGAACCTCTACCTTGCTAGCGTTAGTAGTAACTAGTTTCCCCGCACTGTTCAGCAAGGGGCCTCTGTCTTCCCTGTGCTTCTGTATACTGTTCACGTATCTGAAGAAACCTTTCTTGTTGTTCTTGACATCTTTGGGCAATTTCAGTTCTAGCTGAGCCTTTAGCCTTCCTGACTTCATCTCTGCATGCCCTAGCAAGGTTCTTGTAGTCCTTGATTGGACTACAGAGGGACTAATGATTCTTAATATCTAACTATGAAGGCAAAGAATCACCTACTCTGAAGTTGGTCCAGTGTCTCCAGGCAGCCTGTTATCTCATCTATGCAGACGACTGATTGGGGAGTTCCTGAACAACTCATGGCATTAACAACTTAAAAGCATTCGATATGTGTACCAGCAGAGCCTTGATACCCAGCTATATCACAATTACAACTAAAGAACAAACTTGATTTTCACACGTATAACTTAAATCCCACTGTTCTTGTCACACTTGTCTTATCCAAATTGTATACAAGATAAAAAGGGCTTTCATAGAAGCATAGACTCATACAGGTTAGAAGGGACCTCTGAAGCCTGTCCAGTCCAACCTCTTATTCAGAGCAGGTCCAGCTAGAGCAGGATGTTCATGGTCTTGTTCAATTCTGGTCAATCTGATCAATAAGATCATTCACTTGTTTTTCTTCTTAAAATGGAAGAAGCCCCTGAACCTTCTTGGTCACCCTCCATGGGACTCATTCCAACATGTCTTATACTGAGAAACCCAAAATTGGATGAAGTATTCCAGATGCAATTGCACAAGTGTCAGAGTGATAGGAATAATCACTGCCCTTCCTCTGCTGGCTACTCTCTTGCCAATACAGCCCAGTATGCAGCTGGCCGCCTTCACCTCAGGGGCACACTGCTGCCTAACTTTGTTGTCTGCCAATGGTCCATGGTGATTTCCTCCACAGCTGCTTTCTATCCTGTCAACTCCCCACTGCTCACAGGGTTATACCTCTCCTGCAGGACTTGGCATTTTTCTTTGCTGAACTTTCTGAAATACCTGCCGGCCCATTTCTTCAGCCTATATAGCTCTCTCAACACATAGTAGAACTGCCCTCCAGTGGTATCATCTACAAACTTGTTAACATCCCATCGTCCAGGCCACTAACAAACATATTAAAAATCATCAAACTTGAGGACTTTGGATCCCCTATCTCAATATTTTGATCCCAGAAGTCCGACCAGTTTTCTACCCTCTTATCCAGTCAATATTTCATCAATATGGCTCCAAGGATACTATGGGAGGACATGCTGAATGCCTTGCTAAAAGTAAGGTAAACAGCATCCACTGCTCTCCCCATGTCCACAAAGTCACCTATTTCATCACGGAAAGCTGTCATCTTCATCAAGATTTCTGCTCCTTGAAAAGCCACAAATCCACAAAAACAACAAAGAAATCTTCTGTTTATATCTTAGAACTTTTTTTTTGGTGTTCTCCAAAATGATAGGCAAAATTTGATGGAAAAAAAATGCTAATTTCCTTTAGTTTACAATCACTTTGTTTTAGTTAATTGCCTTTTTATGCATAGGCTCCTACTATGATATCAGCAATTATGTGATTAAAAAGTTGTAAGTAAATTATAATATGCAAACTATTTATTTAAAGGTCCTAATTGAAAAATATTACCATTATTTCTACTAATTATAAAACATGCAATTAGTCCTGTAAAACTGATTAGCACTATGCCAAGAAAGATTAATGAGTTTCAATATCTTACAGTATTGAAACAGATGTGACATTACTATATTCAGCAAATTTAGTTAAATACTTGTTACCATCTTGGAAATAGTTCACACCAATCATTATTGTGTTATCACATTTTAATGAATAAAAAACCTTCTGTCTCTGTGTGTGCAATAGCATATCCTCATCTTTTTGTTAAGTTTTTTTAATCAATAGTATAAAACTAGATTTGAAAGTCTGGACTGTTATTTACCCAATAGGATTAAAATTCAAAAGCTTCCATTATATCTCCATTAAGAGAAAAAGGTTTTTGTAAATAGTGACCGTGCTAAAATTTTGTGTGTTATCTTGAACAGCCCAGTGTCTTATAATTTACGTTACTTAATGTAAGAAAAAAATGTACAGGTGTGTCTTGGAACGACAGCCAACCAACCAGCTGACATAGTCAGTGAATAATGATGGCTTAGCTGAATTCATAGACATTTAAAATTTAGCTTTTGATAATTTTTCAAAGCAACTGTAACTTTAAAGGTCTAAGTTTCGAGTGGAAACAGAAGCCCTTCGATGGATAAGAGTAACTGGAAAAAAACTGTTTGGGTTAGGATAGAGAAGGCTCTTTCTAAAAAATAAGCCAGCATTCTTCAGCTTAACCAACATGCTGCCAAAGGTCAAGATTAGGAAAATCTGAATGAGGAGGACATACTGGTGCTTTTGGTTATAATGAAAAATATTAACTGCTATTACAATGACTGGTATGAAATAATAGATCTCTTCATTCAAACCACTGTTTTATATGGACATTTTACTAACAAACATTTCATGTGGAAATTTCCACATACCTAGATACTATTTGACACAAACTGAGAGATGCTGACATAACCTTGATAATTACTTTGTCTTTAAACATGTAATGGCCTGGTTTGCTCTGCAATAAAAAGCACCTTTTCTGTTATCCAGTCAACTTCTAAATGGTAGAAAATTTTAACAAATGGCCAATGGTCACCTTTGTTAATTTCCCATAATTTGTTTGAATATTTGCAACAGTGTTGTCTGATAACTTCAGTAATGTCACAGGCCACTGTAACAGTTTTCCTTACATATATTTTATATGGCATACATTAAAAAATCTATCTATCAGTTTTTTGAAACTCTGAAGATACATTCAACACCTGCTACTTTTATTTTCCACTAACTTGTCTTGGCAAAAGAGTATGTCCAGTTTTTCTGCTTCATAAATCACATCCAATGTACAAAATTTCTGCTTCATATGACGTCTCTAAAACCTTTTAAGATTTTTTTGATTGAAAATTTTGCCACTTTCTGAAAATTAGATTTTGATAACGGCTTACTGTAGTGTGCAAATGCTTAGCACATTTACTATAGAGTTGTAGAATTTCTTTCACAGTAGATAAATTTGCTGTTACTGCTTTTTCCCTCCTTAACAGAATGAAAGTTATATCCCTTTGCAGCCATACAGAATTCCTTATCTTTATATACAGGACACCTGTTCTTTGATTTAGAAGTTGATTTTCATCTCACAGCTACTTCTTATTCAATCTGCTGCACGTTACAGAGCTCTTTAAAAATGTGTTTCCAACCCATGTGATACATTTTCAGGTGAAATTATTTTTCACCTACCAGCTATGTGAATTCATAAAAGAGTGAGGGATTCCTAATGCCATAAATCCATAAATACATGTACATGATTTAGCTGTTCAGATTGCTTGAAAGGAACAGGCAAAAGCTATTGTTTGCTGGGCAAAGGTTGAAGAGGTTAAAGTACATCATGTTTCATTGAGGAAACAGATGTGTTTGCAAACACACTGACACTAATGATGGAACCAGGTTTTGAGAATTTATGTGTACAGTTGAACTTTATGAGCTTGAGGTTTCCTTAAGGAATTGAACTACAAAAGCTTGAAATATATTAACAGTAGGTTCCTTTTAGCTCTGCAGTGGTACTCAGTGAACACCAGAGGGGAAGGAGAGCAAGGGCAAAAAAGGGAAAACTTGTAAACAGAGTAAATCTCTGTTCTTACATATTTGTTCAAAATAATGTTATAGATTTGTATGGAATAACTGTTTATGAGGTGGATACTAGTAAGGTCTTTTAAAAATTTGCTCCCCTTTCAGAATATTTTTCCTAGTATTTCTGCCTCCAAATTTTGTATACATAGTTAAAACAGAAAATATGCACACTCTTTCTCTATAAATGCACACACAGACACACACGCTCTCATAAATACATAGAATATACATAGACATACACATGTGTGTGCAGAGACATAATCAGGGAAAGTCAGACAAAAATTATATTGAATTATAAGTTAGTAAAACCACCTATTATCAGAATTGTTCAGCTTTCTGCAATATGATCTGAAACCAATGTACAGCTTTTAGCAGAGCCAAAATTTAACCCTCAAAGTGGATTTTTACAATGTGTCAGGGATTTTGCTTACGCTTTTTTATTTTACTTTTGATCATGAAACTGGACTTTTCAAAGAATCTAGGGAAAATATGCATTTTTATACCGTAAAAAAAACCCTTGAGTGTTTTACTCCAAACTTTATTTCTTACTCAGTTTGAATCAATAACTTGAAGGTGAAAGAATAGATTTGTTATTAGGGATGTTGTGTCTTTTGTTTATTCCATGAAAATATTCCCCATGCTGGTTAAACATTAGGACTCTACTATATACCACATGACCATCCAAACCAGAAATCCAGTTTGGAAAAGTAGGGTAGCCCTTCCTTGATCTTTCTTTGTTTATTGGAAAGAAAAAAATCTAAAAATGTTTACAGAATATTCTGACCATTATTTATTGTCCATCATCCCTCAGATCCAACTCTCTGTGACTTCTAAGTATCCATGTTGTTAAAGAAAAGGCACCAAACATACATGATTTTGTAGCACCAGAAGGAATTAGTAACAGCACCCTCTGAGATACCAAGTTAATTATCCTCCCAGATTTCTAACTATTTATGTTCCAAGAACTTGTATCTTTAGCTCCAAAAGAGTACCACTTTATTGCCAAGTGGCAAGATTATCTGCTATGGGGAACTATAAACTTTGCCTTTTATTTCTCCTTCCTGATGATTTTATTTCAGAAAAAAAGAATGATTTTTTTTTTTTTTAAAGGGAAAGGAAAAAAAAGAAAAAAACCTATAAAGAACAACAATTAATGAACATTGCATGTCAAAGATTGAGAAGTTTAAATCAGTTTTAGACAGGACAGTATCTCACACTAAGGCATGTACACCAGTTAAAAAAGTGTTTTCCAGAAGTACATGTCAATACACATCAATAATATTTCTTTATTAATTATATTTCTTTAAAGATTATTATTATTGTGGCTTTCCATTTCCACCAAAACTAGTGTTTGTAATGGATGGTTCCCAACAAAATACACCTATTTGGAGTCACCTGTATTTCTTACAAAAAAATGACTAGGTAAAGAAAAAAATTACTCTCCTCAAGCAAATAAATTCAGAGGTCTACTGGTGATTGTTTATCATGTACCTCTTTTCCCAGGTGGACTCTCCAGTTCCTTCTCTCTCTCCACCAGCAAATTTCCATAAATTTAACTGTACTTGATTTTTACAGTCTTCTAGGAAATAGGATAGCTTAATGATATCTAATTTGCCACTGTGGGGAACAGGAATACAGTGAATTCAGAATAGGATATCGAAATTTAGATATCCCTGTTGGATGTCCTATAGAGACAACAGAGGTTTAAGATCCATCATAATCAGTGATGATCTAGTCAATACATTTAGTAGAGCCTAGAGGTAGATTCAGTTCCTGTTAAGGTGTCTATAGGAGTGAAAAAGTAAAGGCATGTAGTGCTATCTGAGGTATCCTAACACAACTGAGGCACTCACATGATACCTATATCCTTCTGACACAGCAGCTGGCAGGCAGGGTGCCCTGGGCCAACATGAAGGAAGCCAGAGACCTGCATTTAGTCAGTTGAACCCAATCTCATTGGTTGACGAAATCTATCCATTTTCTAGGGCCTCTATTCAGTGGCCTAAACATAGGCTGTAGTGTCATTTAAGTCACTACTGGCTATCTACAGATGCTGCTGTTTAGCAGAGCGGTTTTCACAGAATCACAGAGTATTTGAGGTTGGAAGGAATCTCTTGGATCATCTAGTCCAACTCCCTGTTCAAGCAGGGTCCACTAAAGCAGGTTGCCCAGGACCACATCCAATTGGGTTTTGAATACCCCCACAGATGGAGACTCTTCATAAAATCTATTCCAGTGTTTGACTGCTCCCAAAGGAAAAAAAGTGTTTTCTTGTTTGCAAAATGGAATTTCATGTTTTTCAGTTTGTGGCATTACCTCTTGCCCTGTTGGTGGGCACTACTGAGGCAAGTCTGGCACCTTCTTCATTCCCTCCCATCACATATTCATAGACATTGACAAGATCCCTTCCTTCTCCCTGAGCCTTCTGTTCCCGGGCTGAACAGTCCCAGCTCTCTCAGCACCTCCTTGTACAAAAGGTGCTCCAGTCCCTTAACCCTCTTGACCCTGTGCTGCACTTGCTTCAGCAAGTCCATATGTTTCTTTTACTGGGGACCCCAGAACTGGACACAGCACTTCAGATGTGGCCAGTGTAGAGACAATCAGCAGTCAAGCATGCTGATTCCCCAGAATAGACTTGAAAGATTTCCCCATAAGTTTTCCCATAAGCCTTTGTGTCATTTCTGCCAACCTATCCAGATATCCTGGATACTTTAGGGCATAGAATCATAGAATCATTTAGGTTGGAAAAGACCTTTAAGATCATCAGATCCAAGTGTTAACCTAACACTGCCAAGTCCACCACTAAACCATGTCCCTAAGCACCACATCTACACGTCTTTTAAATACCTCCAGGAATGGTGACTCAACCACTTCCCTGGGAATCCTGTTCCAATGTTTGGCAACACGTTCAGTGAAGAATTCTTTCCTAATATCCAATCTAAACCTTCCCTGATGCAACTTGAGGCCATTTCCTCTCATTCTATCACTTGTTACTTGGGAAAAGAGACCAACACCCACCTTTCAGGTAGCAGTAGAGAGCGATAAGGTCTCCCCTCAGCCTCCTTTTCTCCAGGCTAAACAACCCCAGTTCCCTCAGCTGCTCCTCAGAAGTCCTCTCACCAGCTTCATTGCCCTTCTTTGGACATGCTCCAGAACCTCCATGTCTTTCTTGTAGTGAGGGGCCCAAAACTGAAAACAGTATTCAAGGTGTGACCTCACCAGTGCCAAGTACAGTGGCGCAATCACTTCCCTAGTCCTGCTGGCCACACTATTTCTAATGCAAACCAGGATGCTATTGGCCTTCTTAACCACCCGGGCACACTGCTGGCACATATTCAGCTGACTGTTGACCATTACCCCCAGGTCCTTTTCTGCCAGGCAGCTTTCCAGCCACTCTTTCCCCAAACCTGTAGTATTGCATGGGGTTGTTGTGACCCAAGTGCAGGACCCAGCACTTGGCCTTGTTGAACCTCTTACAGTTGGCCTCAGCCCATTGACCCAGCCTGTCCAGATCCCTCTGTAGAGCCTTCCTACCCTCAAGCAGATCAACACTCCCACTCAACTGGGTGTCATCTGCAAACTTACTGAGGGTGTACTTGATCCCTTCGTCCAGATCATTGATAAAGACATTAAACAGAACTGACCCCACTACCGCACAATAATGGGCAAGCCACAGGTATGTCCTTCCCTACTGAGAAAAAATGTCAAATGCATACAGTTTATGCCACAACCTTCAGTAAAGTAACTTGAATGTTTTTCCTGAAAGACCATAAAAATGCAAAAACCGGATTATCTAGCATCTCAAATAACACTAATCTCTTATGCCTAGGCAACAACAATTTCAGATCTCTGTTCACCAACATTGCAGGTAAGACAGCTGAGTTAGGATTCAGTTCTATAATCACACAGCCATGTTGGTTTCCCTAGGATATCCTACTTGGCTTACAGTTGTGTCTCTAGAAGCACTGTGTGTCACTCATAACTTTTCACTGAAAGAGTTATCAAACATTAGAAGAGGCTGCCCAGGGAGGTGGTTGAGTCACCATCCCTAGAGGTGTTCAAAAGTCGAGTAGATGTGGAGCTTAGAGACATGGTTTAGTGGCAGACCTGGCAGAGTAGGGTCAATGGTTGGACTAGATGATCTTAAAGGTCTTTTACAACCTAAATAATTCTATTCTATTCTATTCTATTCTATTCTATTCTATTCTATAAATACNCTATTCTATTCTATTCTATTCTATAAATACATTATTGTATCTACCAACCCAATGTGGTTCTTTCAGTTAACATGGGACATCAAAAATGTCTCTGCTTAGTGAATTTTATTTTGCCTCCCAGCTTGTTTGCAGACCTCTTATTTTTTAACCTCCCTCTATGTTTAGTGTAGAAGTCACCCTCACATAGGCATCTAGAGCCAGTATATTCTTATGACATGGAGCATACAGGAGACCTGTCTCACTATGGACAGTAGCTAAAGACCAGGTAACATTTTCTAGAGTACCCAAAATGGCACTAAGTTCGTATCTGTGAGCAAATGAATTTTTCCCATTGGGATTATACCCCAGAAGGTAGTTCCTCTCACCTACATTAGTCTCCTGCTCTGAATACTGGCAAAACATGGAAATGACTACGTATGTCTTCCATTGACCACTGGGAGACCTAAAGTTTTTTAGGTGGCTCTAACTAGATGATGCAGACAGTATTAACCCATCTTCAGTAAATGGAATTTGTATTTTGGGCCAGCAGTTATGTCATACTAGGACTCCACTGTATCACATTGGGGTTCAGAATAGTTCTCCTGTAGCAAAAGCAGAGTTTCTCCCAGTTCTGTGTGTGGAAAATATGGTCACAGAATTGATATTGCTTGCTGATTTCTAAGTAGCCATTACCAAATGTCCAGGAGAAATACCCTAGAGGTACTAGTCCCATCCTCATTACTGTCTGTTTTGGTGATGTGGAAAGATATCCAGCTAAGTTAAAATTTGTTTTAGCTACCATATTTTTTCTCCCTCAATAATCAGCAGCATCAAAAAAGCCTAGAAAACTCAAAATGATATATCTTTTATATTAACTAACCAATGCTTTAGATCAGTCATACGACTTCTTACTCTTGCTACAACTTAGATAATAGTCAGGGGTCTACTTTATATCAAGGTACATATTATTTGATATGTAGAGATGTATAATAATCAATAGGCATATATCAGCCATGGAAACTGCAGGATTTTATCATCTGGATTTTTTGTTTCTATATTTTTTTTCTTCTTGCTATATTCCATTGTTTATTCTATGATAATATGTGGTTTGTTGAGCTGGTAGTGTTACTGATGCTTTTCTGCAAACCACAATAATCAATAAAAAGATATAAGGAAACAACTGATACTTTGGCAAAGTCAGAAAATCTAGAGGACAAAATAAGTATTATATAGGAAGGATAAAGTCTTTGAAGTTGTCATACATATACACATACTGGAGTTTTATACATGAAAGATAACACTGCAAAGAAAAGTGAAATTATACTAATAACACATCTTTAAATTAAGCTAAGAGTTATTTGGGGAAAAAAAGGCCATAAAAATACCGATTAATTTTCTAGGCATATTTTGATATGGATCCTCTTCAGTGTGCTTTACATTCAGTTACAGCACTTTGGAAAGATGGGAAGATACATGAAGAAACACACCACCATTGAAACCGAGCATCGGCCAAGTTAGAACACTGATCGGGGACTTAAGTTATCATCTATGGGATTGATTGAGTCACTAACTGTAGTATCATTAAGTGTAGGATGTGCTCCTAGAAGTACCAAAAATCCCCTCGTGCTGGCTGTTGAAGAGACTTAGAAGTCTAGCAGTCACACTTGGCAATGCAAACTAAACATAAATTGATGGACAAAAAGAAAGGTATCATTTTGAAAGGGTGAAATGCAATATACTACTAGGTACAATGAACTAGCAGGCACATTTGTGCAAGTTTTGTGGTGCTCATGAGACGTACACTAAAAATACATCTAAGGAATGTATTAAGTATGTAGAAAAAATGTTAAAGGAACATTACTTCTACTCAAGGTCATTCAAAGTATATGCTGAGATTTTTAACTG
The DNA here is from genome assembly GCA_013397275.1 of Burhinus bistriatus. Lineage (NCBI taxonomy): Eukaryota > Metazoa > Chordata > Aves > Charadriiformes > Burhinidae > Burhinus > Burhinus bistriatus. The sequence continues at coordinate 61,796 of VYXH01009420.1, forward strand.
TCTCAAAGACTTCTTTGAACCTAGACCTTTGATTATGGTATAAACACTTCTTTTACTATCAAAGTTATGTTAGAAAGTAGAAAATCTAATGGAGAAATTTGTTTCTTCATTTAGAATATTCTTCCCAGAGGGTCTGAGATTAAAGACAAATTGTGTGCTCTTTTGTCTCTGTAATACACTTTCCACAAAAACAATACATGCAGTACATGCTTCAGTATCATTTGTAGGGTGCTTATGTGTAATATATTATATTGTTGCCAAATAATGCCTTAACATTCGAAAAGAGTAAGTGTTTTTCAAGTTCTTTGGGTTGCTGAATGTGTCTGAAGGACTATTTGGGAAAATAGTACCTCCTTCTCATGCCATGCAGCAATAAAATTCACTGGAGAAAAGCAAACACATTGATGTTCTAATGAAATGAGAATGCTGTGTGATCCACATGAGGAAGTAGTCTTGAAAATACATTCTGAATTACCCTATGTAGCACTCATACAGTTGCATAGTCCATCATCAGACTTTATCTGGGAAAGACAGGAGCTGAAGATATTAAAATTTAAAAGGCACATTTGCAGAGAATGTGTAATGAGTTCAAGAAAGATGATTGCAGTCAACTATTGTACAGGACGTGTAATGAAAAAATCAGAGTATATTTCAGGAAGAGATAGAAAGTAAAATCTTTATTAATACTCATAAAATCTAAGTGTCAGAAAGCAGCATAGAAATCAATGAGACTAAGCAAAAGTCAAAAGGCAGACGTCAGGGATTTCAAATGCAGATACTATAGCATAAATGGAAGAATGTGCAGATTTTTAAAGCAAGTGAAGCAAGTGAAGCAAAAAAGTGTATAGTGCAAATAGTTGGCAGTTGCAAGTTTACAAGGACAGGGAGAACAGAACTAAATACTGTTCTTCCCACATATAAACTAAATAACAACTTCTTATATGGATTAACTTTGGGATAAGGGGTAGGGAGAACATGGAGGTAATTAATAAAAAGATATTTAAATAGGAAAAAAAGATTAAATAAATTTCTAGAATGAGAAGTTAATTTCTACTGTAGAATTAAAGTATTAAGCTAGACCTTTAGTATGTCAAGGTAGTTCCATTACCTACATTGGTCATAGGCCCTGATATGGAAACAACGTGGCTGGAGAAAATAAGCAGCTCTTTCCCCACGAAGTGATGTACACCACTTGCCATCTTGGCAGTACAAGTATAGAATGACTGTTCCCTTTGCCTCTCCTTAAGTTCCTATCTGTAAAGATATATTACTTATATCTAAGGATCTATTCAGAAAAAGCTGCATGTGTCTTGAAAATAATGTGGTAGCATTAAAAGGAAGATAATTTCCTTTGCATATGCAAAAAGATTTCCGGCAGAACATTTAAAAAAGAAAAACCTCAATAAAAAATGATCCCGATGGTAATGTCAGGAAAACCAAATTCTTCCTTGTCCAGAATTGACAAGAACAGACTAAATAACATTAGCTTTAAGTTCCTTTACCTAATGTAAACCATAGAGAAACTCAGAGTTTTACCCCCAAAGGACAAAGATTTGAGAAATGGAAGAATTTTAGAGGGCCAATGTTAATATACGTAAATATAAACTTATAAAGAATACTATATTAAAAAAGAAAACAGCAAATTCATGAAAAGAATAAATAAAATGTTACAAATCAATATCAGTGCATAATACTGCTTTTGACCAGGAAAATATCCCAGGGGCTCTGCCTAGTCATAAGTACTTCAGCTACTTTCATTTTTGTATGATACTTGATATGGCAGAATGAGTGCATTGGCTGCATGCTGTTCAACAGCAACAACATAGGCAATCCATAATAGTCACCTGAAGGACCTGTCAGACTTTATATTCAAGGGTAGATTTTAAATATGGACAGGCAAGCTGGGCCCTCCATTTTACTATGAATATTTGTGCAAGTGACAGACTGGCTCCGACCCTGTTCTAAATGAAATGAAAAGATAAAAGCCCCCAGGGTTTAATAGACACGAGGTCAGGTTTGTTGATCAGAAGAGCCACAAAGACCAGCATATGAGTCTTTTCTGTAGAAACTATTGATAGACAGGTGCCATTTCCTGCACTGCTGGAAAATGGTGTCATGCAAATTCTCCAATTCACAGTTTCACCATCAAAGACTGCTCTGTCTATATTATATTGGAGGTCTGATGCCAAGGAATGAAGGATATGACTCCTTCCTTTGAAAACATATTTCCAAAAATATCAAGATGGATGTGTAAAGATGGCCTTCAGATTTGCTTAGAAAGGGCACTGGAAGGTGAAGATCAGTTTGAATTTAATCCAGTGTCATATTGGCAACATGATAGGGAATGCTACTAAGTAGATAGGCATAAGCGATATCTACTGCAAGGATGTGAAAGCAGTAAATTCACACTTGTAAATCATTTCAGGATCTAACACTGTAAGACCAAGTGATAAGGTAAAATGTTGGGTTTCACTAAGTTCAGAGCTGCAGAAAAGGGAAGTTAAAAAAGGTGTGCGCTGACCCAAATGGTATTTTGATTTTAACATATTCTGAGTTTCTTGTTTCAGTGGGAGGTGAGCTCCCTAATATCATAAGAAACTGAGATCTTGGGAAAGAAATTGAACATATGGCTTGACTTTGTTTGAAGGAAATACAATTCATGTAGCCATTTTTAGAGAATAAAAAGCTCATTTCCAAAATCTTGGTCCATGGAGATAATCTTTAATAGAATGGAATTCTATTAGTTCTGAAATGTCGCTCACTTTAGTAACAGCCTGTCATAAGCTTTCTCTCAGAGATTAAAATCAATGGAAAAAGCTCAGGCTTTGGTGCAAGGCCTATAGGGGTAAAGGTTGCAGGCCTTCTCCACTTTTTTTTTTTTTGGTGAATTTAATTTGTAATTGGAAGATAACTTCGCTGATATGTTTTGGTTCTTTCATGCTTCTGCAGTGACACAAAGCAACTTTGAAACCACCTGCATTGACAAACAGCTGTAAACTTAGTTTAAGTGGCAAGTTGTGGCAGGCTTGCAGCTGCTTTTGTACTGCTGAAGGACAGTGCTAAACCTGACCCTGTGTTTTACTCGTTGTGTCAGCCCCAGGAATTGTATAACAAAGGCTGAAGAGTATATATTCAACTATACCACAACCTATGAGATTGTAATAAAAGTCAGAAATAACAGAATCTGAAAAAAAGAAATTATAATCCAGTGTTCCTGTAAAGCATAAAGAAATATTCCGTCCATTTATTATGAAACATACACAGACTTTCCTCCTTGCTTTATCAGCACAGCTACCTGAGGAGTTTCTGTCTCTTCGTAATGTAAGCTAAGTCGTAAAAAAAATATGCCCCATGAAACTGGCAACGGAGCCGATTCTTATCTCACTGTCTTTGACAGGAAAACTTACTGGGAACTTTAGAAAATTTTTCCATGTATCAGTGCTACTTTATCAATAAATGAAGAAGGTGCTGCTCAATAGCAATTTGTAAAGTACCTTTTTCATTGTGATTCCTTAAACTAAGATAACATTTGTAAGCATTGCATTAATAATGATTCCTAAAAGTAGGCTTCTGAATAAATTACCTCTATTATAACATGTTGCAGAGAAAATGACTCTGAAATACTCAATAAATTATTTAGTGGCAACCTTTAACAATGTGGTTGAAGTGAGGACTTTTAAACAGCTTTCAATCAGGAAAATTTCCTTTGAAAGAGGACATGCCATCTTTTGCAAAGATCCAGCCTTCGCGTACAGGTTTATGATGTGTATTGTGGGTGTGCACAGTGAACATCTGCACACACTCAAAGCTCGAAAAAAAGTGGTCCACCCAGGATAGCATGGCACCATGCCTGCACCAGCTGAGACCAGACACAGTGCCCTACTACTGCTGTATGAACAAGTTTTTCAACCCCAAGTGCTGTCAGGTTGTGTCTACTACATAGAGCAAAAATATGTTTTTTTGTTAGACAGAGAGCATTTGAGGTTTGCTACTACATATCCCTGGTATTTTTTATTTTTTTTTAATTTAAAAGCATACCCATTAATTAATTTAAGATTTAGAATCAATTAAAACCTGGGGCCTTTTAAGAATTTTAACATCTGTGTCAGTCTTTATTTTGTCCCAAATGATCACAGAAATGGAATAAAACAGATGTTTAGACTTTCTGTCATTAACATTCTGAAATTTTGTGCATAAGCTATATTTGAGGAAATTAGGTTATAATTTAGCTTCTCTCTAATTGTTATGATTACCTAAACTATAGACAGGTCAGGCTAACAGCACATGTAACTCATCAGTGTGACTACTGTGACAACAGAGGTAGTAGCTAGTCAACCTTACCCTCTTTTAAAATTAATTTGCATGAAGTAATTCAATTTGCTTCAATGAATGACTGCTATTAATGTGCCAAGAATTCTGATTTGTAGGCTTTTCATTCAACTGTTGCTGCTTTTTACAGGTTCTGTGGCCAATTGCTTTTTGGGCACTTGGGCATGAATAACACTTTAAAGCACCACTGCCTTGTCAATACTTCTTAAATGACTCAACATCAGGGAAGGAACTGAAACAGGAGCACAGGGGAAATCCTTTGATGCAGGAGACAATAAACCTGTCTGCAGAGACATTAGAACTCTCTTTGCCCTCTCTTTAGACTACAGATTACCCTAAAAGCCTGTATGAATAATATGAGGGCAATTAAAATGAAAAATCAGATTAATCCCACTTGGGACTACAAACAGTAAAATAAGTAGGTGGCTTTTTTTACCAGTACCACAGGAATTAGTTAAGTGAGCACTTCCAAGTTATAACATGCTTGATTTCCTCTAAAGGTCATTAGGTTTGGCATAATCATAACTGCTCATCATTAAACTGATGACCATTTCCATTCTAAACAAAATCTTCATTAAGTTTTGTTTCTTGAATGACATAGAGTAACATGGTATGTTAGATTCATTGTTACATGATTTCATATTATTTTGTGGTTTTTTTCATTAAATACTTATTCTATATACAGACTTATTGTGAATTATATATCGAGATTTATATTATGCATGTGTGAATCCATATATAATATTTACATACCGGGTGAATTCAAGCTGCAGCAAAAAAATAGTTTAAGATTTTTCTTTTGTTCAGTATATATATTTTCTTTGAGAAATTTTTTTACATGTAATTACATTTTGAAAACTTAGAGTTAATGAAAAAGCTATCTGGGAGACTCAGATGAAAAAGCTGATGATTATATAGTTGTTACTGCTTGATAGTCCAGATGGTACTATTAATTATTATTAATCATCTATATAGTAATATGATCAAGTGCCACTGTATGAAAGATAAATTCTCTGTGCTGTGGAGATCATAATAACAAGCCATACAAAAGAAACAAAGACAAAGCATGGGATGAATGGGAAACTGCGGAGAGAGAATAGTGATGACTAATACAGGGAAGATTGCCTAGAAAAATGAGTTCTCCGAAAGGGTTTGAAGGAAGAGATGAAGGTATATGGTCTGTTCACAGGGCTGCCAGAGACCTCTTGGGTCAGCTCCCTGCAGACAAATCAAACATGAAATCACTTTCATAAACTCTCCAAGTTCTATCTTTAAAGCATTTGGGGGTGAATTGCCCTCAGTACTTGTGTCTGGAAGACTGACCCAGAACTGTGCTCTGAGAGTTAGAACCCATCTTCTCATTCCAGCTTCAACTTACCATAGCCAGTTGATAGCCACCTGTTCCCATGCCAGGCTGACCTTTTATCTTAAAAAATAGTTCTCTCTCACATGCTTGCCCCCATGACATACTCATATACAGTAACAATATCTTCCCTCATGTTTCATTTCGCTGGATTAATCTCTTAAAGTCTTTTCCTGAGAGATACACTCTTCTTTCCCCTGAAAAACCCTACATCCCCTCTCTGTAGCTGTTGTGATTTCAGTTCATCTTTCTTTAATATGTTGACCAAAGTGGAACATGATATTAGAGTTGAGATCTCACCAGGGCCTTTGAAATGACAGAGGGGTTTCACCTTGTCACTTCAGCTCCTGGGAGCACCTCTTCAGATAGACTATAGAATCATTACTGGATTTTCAGTCATTTTTCTGTGCTAGGAGATAGCCATTCTGTAATCCTGTCACCAGCTAGTACAACCAGTCATTTCTCAGAGGAAGTATCTCCTAGCAGAAATTCCTGTAGTTACACCATACGTCAGGATGCTTTAGCAAGTAGACAAAATCAGCCTACAAGAATGCTGTCAGATGCCAGTGATGCTACAGACCCCAAAAAAGCCCTAGGATCTGGCTGACTCCTCTACATACTGCAAGAAGATGGATGATTCTGTTACCTCATCCAAAAGCATCATCATCAAAGGGCAATAAGAACTCAGAACTAAAAAGAAGAATCATCAAATGCAAATTCCTGTTAGTATGATATCATGCTGATCTGGTTTTCCTGACTTTTCAGTGTTGAGTTTTCACTGTTTGCTAGAGTCAAAATATTGCTTTTACCAATGTGAATCCTTCTTTTCCATTGCAGAACTCTCTATTTTCTCTTCTTTCTTAAAGAAATGTTTATTTCCTCCACTGGATCTGCATTCCTTCTTTACAAAGTTGTTGCTCCTATTCCTTAAAGAAAGAAGTTCTCACATCCCTTATCCAGTTCACTTCAATAACCAGTTTCCCACAGTGTATTATCTCTGTTTAATATCGAATCTTAGTTACTGGCATGCTCCTCCAAGTCTTCCATCTGATTTGCACTCAAACCCAAATCTCGTTGTAGGTGTTTTTAGCAGTCACAGCTTTATCACAGTAAAACTTCTATTAGATTTTTACACTGGTTATTTCCACTGTTGCTTACCTGAATCAGCTCTGTTGCCTCATTCGAGGGCAGCAGTTAACTGCTGCCGTCACTCCCTCACAGACTTAACTGCTGCTGTGCAACTCACAGCACAGGATCCCTAACAGTCTCTGCAAGCTCTGAGATACAGCCACACTATCCTTACTAAAACAACCAAGTCCTTGGGTCTCACCCTTACAATGGAAGACAGAGGAAGACACTGAGCACAGAGAGCAAAGGAGTGTACGAAGTTCACCGTGATTCCATGTTCATACGTCGAGTTGTTAATGACATTGTCACCTATATGAAATGAAGAAATCATAGAATCATA
>VYXH01009421.1:5478-43124 GCA_013397275.1 Burhinus bistriatus
ATGACTTATGCATACAGTAGATGGGCTTAGGTCACTTAGAGGCCTAGCTAAAGCCACTTTTGTTTTGCTTATTTTCTTTGGACCAGCTTATCACAGACATTTAAGTACTTAAATCCTATTCATACCAACAGGAGTTAGGAACCTGCCTGTCTCCGAGATCCAGAGTTTAATTTAATTTTCAAAGCAACATGAGCACTTAAGAGGAGCCTGCACAGGTGTCTGCCTTAGTTGCAGCAATTGTAGAGAACCCTTACCTTCTACTGTTCCCATTTCTGGCTGCCCTTGATGGAGACAAGTAGCTGAACTTCTTGAGACATTAAAGTCTGCACACCTCTGCAGGAGCCCATATTCAGTGACATTTGGAATTGTAAACGTGCGAGTCGCTTCTGAAGATGCTTCTTTATGTAATAGGTGCTCTCTGAGCATCCATGAAAGCAATGGATATCTACTTGTTACACTAGTACTCTGACCCTTGAAAGATGCTTTATGCTAGGCCTTCAGTAGGATTGATCAGACAGTTCTCTGGGATTTATGGCATGTGTTCAGCAATGTTTATTAAGTCAGGCTACTGCTGAGTAAAGCTGCATTTGGGGGTACTCCTTGCTGCCTGCAAATGGCTGCAGCTCTCTGTATCAGTGAAGCTGGGTCACTTTATAGCAGCTAAGAGTACAGCCCTTGAATATTGCTGCCTGTCTATCACAAGCTGCTCTTGGCAAATGACCTTTTTCTTTTGCCTGTTGGTCTAGACATTACAGTAGTGGAAACTGTCTTAATTTTAAGGAGTTCATTTTTCCACAGCAGATTTGGACATGGCTTGCATTTGACAAGAAACAGGACTGCTAAAGCTATAGTTTGCAGTCCTAGAAATACAAGTGCATAGCATGACCAAAAAATGTGTATTTTTTTTTCCCTCTACAGGGACAAGGCCCATTCTCCCCTTTCTATTTTTTTGTGTTTGTTTTAAAAACACTTCATTCACAGTCAGAGTGGATTAGCCTGCTTGGAAAAGAAGAGTAATAAGAATGGATTTACTCTACAGGAATGCAGTCAGTACATCAGAAGCCCTTTCTTAAGCAGGCCTCATTCGCAGCAAAGTTGAAAACTTTAGCAGGAGCAATAATATGAATCATTTGGTGACAACAAATCTTTGAAAATGCTGAAGGATTCTAGGAGTAGATCTCAATTCCTTCAATGATTCTTTTTCAAAGGAATTTTTTGATCCAAAAGGTTAAGTAAAAAAACAGCTGGAAGCGTGCACTCTGTTTAACATACAGCTTGCAGTAGGTAGGGTCATGAATGCCCTTGTCCTATGGACTTTACATCCAGTTAAAATGCTTAGGGTAATAAACCAGTTTTTAGTGTTACAAAATGGCCTAGTTTACAAGCAGATGCCGCCTTTTTTTCTCTCTCTCCCTGCTTATACTGCTTTATCTTGTTTGCCGCCCAGAAACTGCACAAACCAATCCGTCACGTGATCAAGAATACAGTTAAAGTTGTATTTCAGTCTGAGACTAAGCATAGTAACTATAACTGGTTAAAATGCACACACTATCCCTCTCCCTTCTCCAGGGGTACACACCCCTAGAAAATGTCAGCTTACCAAAATTGAGCTCTTCCGGGAGGCTTGTTGACTTTTGGCCAGTGCTTTGTGGTATGGAGAAGACCCTGACCGAACCTGGCAGGCCTCATCTGCCAGCCAGGCCCTGCTCCCCTGGGAGTGTGTCTGATTCACAGGCAGCTTGCTGCCTGTCCCCCCACCAGACTGCTGAGGGCTGGCAGGAGCCTGGAAACATGAGTTCCCAAGCTTGTTTTTCAGTTGGTAAGCTGGACTCTCAGGGTATCCCAAGTTGAGGCTACTGTGTGGTATCTGTATGGTGACACTAAAGTGACAGAGAAGGGTGGTTTTGCCTTCTATGGAGAATTTTTTGAGAGACTTGGGGGAAGAAGAGCATGTCCCAGTTCAGCTAACTTCTAGATTTGAAAGAAACATACTTTACAAAGCTGAAGACATCAAACAGAAATAAGTTGGTGACAATACTGAGGTCCTATGTCTCTATGGTTTCTTGACAGTTGAGTTGTGATTGTTTCCCCAGAGCTGCATGGAGAAGGGTTAAATTTGGGAGAAAGTTGATTTTTTTTTTTTTTTTTAAAGGAAACTTTGTCTGGGAGAAGACTACTCACAAATGCCAGAAAATGGAAAACTGAGAACTCAAAACACACATTTCAGAATTCTTTCTTTCCATCCTTTTTTTTTTTTTCCTTCTGCTCTGCTCCTTCAATTCTTAAGCATTCAACATCCGATCTCCTTTCATTAAGTTTTTAATTGCTTGCCTGAGGGAAAGAGGTTAGGTTTTCCATCTGCTTTTTGATTTTGATGTACTGCGGTTTAATCACAGTGAGATCATATTTACTCTAAGGCTATTGTTTGTATGCTTTATTTTTTTCCCCCCTGTTGATGTCACAGAAGGCACACAGCCCTCAGACAGATTTGAAAAGGCCTTTTAAAGTAATGGAACTAGATCACACCCTTCCTTGGGTGGGGGGAAAGGAAACTGTTTACGAGGGTAAAACATACACAGAAAGCTTTGCAAGTTAGGTGTGGTGGAATTTCCCAAAATATTAATAGGTCTTGAAGGTAAGACAGGGGATGTGGTTTGTATTCCCAGAAAGAGCAAAGAAAATGGTATTTCAGCACTCCTGTAAAACCCCAGAAACTCACAGGGCAGGAGAATAAGATCAGGATATGTCATCAGTGCATCCCTGTGCTGCTTCACTGTAAAAGTTACTGTCGCTAAACATATCTGCCTTCTACGATAGCTCCAAAACAGCGTGGGTGGTCTCACAACACAGAAGCAGTGTGCATTAATCTCAGGGGTGTTCCCCAGGGCTCAGCAAAGGAGCATTACCTCAGATATGCTCTTTTCTAGCATAGCTATGACCTGTTGTGTCTCCCTGCACAGGCTCCAAACAGAAGGTTGCTATGTAGTAAAAGGGAGTTGCCACTTCTGTTAAACTCCCCCTACAAGTTCACCGAGCACCTCAGAGGTTTTGTGTGATTTACATGGTGTTTGTGATACAATACATCCATCCTTCACTGCATCAGAAACAGAAGGCGTAAATCAACTCCTTATTTAACATCTGACCTCAAATTATATTTCTATGATTACCTTTGTAATGCCCAGGAGATCAGAGCAGCACCCCCATACCTCACATCCCCTCTAACTAAAATAAAATAAAACCAGCCAAGCCAAAACCCAAAACTCAAGAGAAAAAAGAATATCATCCAAACAAACAAATTGAAGCCTAGCTTATTGTCCTTCTAGCCAACATAGAGTTATCATTTAATTGCTTTTAATAGATAGAGAGCCAGAAAACTTTTCAACTCACTTGTCCAGTTTGAAGTGTCAGGCACAGCAATAAGCTGATGCACTCAGTGCGGAACAATGAAGCATTTTATTCACACAGGCCAAGCTTCAGTTAGGCTCTCTTGCTCTAACCTTTGTTTTTGCATTTTTCCCTTTTTTACTTCCCCACCACCTTTTCTACCCTCCTAATTCTTTTGGATTCATGCGTTTGGATTCCTTCCCAATGTGCAGGTTCACCACTGTGCCTCAGTTTCACAAAGTATTTTGCCAGCTGCCTGCAAAAAACTGGATACACAAATATCTCCTATTTGCTTAAAATGGAACAGCTATGTTGAAAGAAAAAATATTCTCAGACCACAGATCCTTCAGTCTCTTACATGTTTATGTTGCATTTGAATCCCAGTCTTGGGTGAACTGGTGGACCACATCAGCATCTTGAGCCAGAGTATGAAATACCTGAGTCCTAGTTGGTCTGCTGCCTGCCTGCCACCCCTGCTGCGTAGGGTAGCGTGCCTGCAAAAACTGATGATAAATATATCCAGAGCATGACAGCCATAACGCCTACTTTGGCTTATCCAAATGTGAACGAGTAAGGAGGGGACATTCCCATTTTTCATCTTTACTTTCTGCGTAACTGTTCACACTACAAAAAAACCACCCATCCAGAATAAACTTTGAAATTCAGGCCTCTTAGGACAAGAGGTAATGGGCACAAACTTGAACAAAGGAAGTTCCATCTAAACACGAGGAGGAACTTCTTTACTTTGAGGGTGGCAGAGCACTGGAACAGGCTACCCAGAGAGGTGGTGGAGTCTCCGACTCTGGAGACATTCCAAACCTGCCTGGACGCCATCCTGTGCAAGCTGCTCTAGGTGAACCTGCTCTGGCAGGGGGGTTGGACTAGATGATCTCCAGAGGTCCCTTCCAGCCCCTGTGATTCTGTCAGGCCAGATAGAGGGACTGGGACAGCTTGGTGGAACACTGAAATAAGACACTTGCCTTTCTCCCCTGCAGACCCAAGGTTTTCCACATCACAACCTCCAGGCAACTTGGTGCACTTAGGATGACTGACAGCCTCTATTCCAGAGATGCATGGGACTAGACTGCAAGGATACTAGGGGTGGATGAAGACAGGTCCTCCTTAAGGCTCTGCTCAGGCTGTTAACCTCATAGCTTATTCTCTGAATAGCTGTAAAATCAGCCTTCCAAATTTGTGCATGGAAAACTGCCTTAATTTCCATCCAGCAGGACTTGCAATTATTTGGGCTAGCAACACTTGACCAGAAAATTATCTGTACTGAAACAAAACTTGGGTTTTGGTGGAAGAAAGCAAGAGAGTATCTAAAAAGTGGAATTGTGAGCTTTGCCTCTAAGAGTCAACTGAAACATTACTACCCTGAGCTTTTGCAGCCAAGCTCCCTCTTTTGTTGTTAGCTGTGAGCCAAGTAAGCTCACAGTTCCCAGAGCCAGTGAGCAGATCCACAGTCTGAACTAGATGCTGAGGGCCTTTCCGTGTCCTCTTGCAGAAGTTGTGGTGACTGCAATACCCTGGTAGTGCAGCAAGCTCTTTCATACATGTTGTGGTGGCACTTCCTGCCTCCTCTATGTAGCTATGGACTTAAGATAAAGAGTAAGAACCTGCACACAGCTTGTTGCTGGTGATTAGCTGTTACAGGTCTGCACACATGTGGGGGCTGCTACAGCCAAGTACCAAGGTGCCATTTTGCAGTCCATTCCCCATGTCAGTGCCCACAGGGATATGTCTAAGAACATGCCAGTGCAGCTTTGTGTGTACTAAATACTGCTTTTGCTGTTCACACTGCCTTCTTCCAGGTGTGAAGAGACCAGCAATAGACATTTTTCAAGGCTGAATGTCTTAGTAACCTCTGTCAACTTGTATTAAGTAGCCTTCATGAAAAGTTGCTTATTATGGATAGACCTGTTATCTACTGTGCCTCAATAGTCTCTTTCCTTGCAAACAGAGCACAATAAATTCTTTAAGGGGCAGTGACAGTGAGAAACAGAAAAGGAGATGGGAGCTAAAAAGCACCAATGTTAAACTGTCCAATGACCCTTGCACTGAAACCCTTCCATCAGAAAGCACAACAGACCCCGAACTTCCCTCTCTTCTACCAGTACTGCTTGTAGTCAAACTATTCCTCTCAAAATAAAACTCTTTACTGGATTTTCAGGTCGGTTCTTCAGTCTCTTAGGCAAATCATTACTATTAGGCCTGTTACAACCACAAGAGTATGTAAATGCTTAAGCTTACTTTGGAAGGGCAGTGATTCATTTTAAAGAAACCTAGAGCAGAAAAAAGAAAAACCAAAAGGAGAGAGGGGAATCTTTATGAAAAAAAATATTGTGTGATGGATAATTAAAAGAAATCCAACTAAAGTGAAGCTGCTGGTTTGTACATAGACACTCCTTTGGGGTGTCTCTCCCCACCTTTCCTTCCTTTGTTTCCTCTCTTCCTTCCTTCTCGCAAGCTAGCTAACGATAGGAGAGAAGCCATTTTGTATTTTAAGAAACAGTTTGTCCAGTAGTAGAAAAAAGAGGTCCCACCCTTTTTCAGTTAAAGGGCAGAGGTGATTTCCTTGGTTCTGTTTTCACATAAACCTTACACATAGGAAGCAGTATTTAAAAACAAGGCAACACAAAAAAAAAAAAAAACCAAACAAAACACCAAAACAAAAACCCGCCAAAAACAAACAACATGCCCCACCAGCCAAGCACAGAGCAGGGATCAGTATCCACAAGCCTGCATGCTCTGGAACATCCTCATATTGCACCTCTGAGGGAAGCGACTGAAATTCTTCGAGCTTATGGTTGGTTGAACCTTTTCCTCGAGTGTTCATTCATTGCAGAGCTGGCCGAGTCGTCAAGTCGGCAGCGCTGCCCTAGGAGCTTGGCACCACGACACTCAGCCCTTAAAGAGTCCATTGTATTTAATCTCATAGCGTGTCATTTATTATTCCTGTGTTTACTTCTATGGCTGTGGGCACCTCACACACTCCTGTTACCCACGTCACTGGATGTGTTTACTCTAACAGAAAGAGTAGATGTTTCTACCGCTCTTTTTAACTCTTGCCTCTTCCATCTTCTGCCACTCAGACTCATCAACAAACAGCCTTTTCATCCCAAACAGCCTTTTCGTCCTCCAAACCACAAATTACAGAATTCTACTGGTTCTGTTAGCTATGTTAAAGGAGAAGCGGCTGCCCAAGCATTCACACACCATTCAGGGATTCACACGCACCACGCAAGTCTTTAACTGCTAGGATCGGGGTCCCTTTGCAGTGGGCGACCCCAGCGGGCCAACATGTGCCCCTTTTGAATCCTCACACACGCACACTTACTGTCGGGTTCATTCCCTCTTTCTTTAGGCTCAACCCTAAGTTTCCCACAGCAGAGTCTCAGGCGCCAGATTTTATAAAAATAAGTAATTTAATTGAAAGGTACAGCAGCAAGGTCAGCCTGGGCTGGGTGCCTCTGGAAAGGGAGGGACCTCAAACAAAGAAATCTCTGGGCAATTCTATCCGCGCAGTCTATACACCCGCCCCTCATGGGCAGTTCACGCATCTTTTAGTCCAATGGTGATTTTTTGGTTTGGGGTCTTCTAACACCTTACTGGATTCTTTTTCTGTGTCCAGGCAGGCTGGCCATTGCCTGCTCTTAATCTTGTTGATTTGCAGTCTCTGCTGACAGTTGTAGCCTCCTTATCTTCTGGTTTACGCTACTTGTGTCCTGCGCTCACTGGCAGAATATGGGAAACTGAAAAGTCCCAGACTTAAGGAAAACACTACCAAAACATCAGTGTATTATCAACATTTTTCTAATACTAAAAGACTAAACACAGCACTGTACCAGCTGTTAGGAAAATTACTAAGAAAATGAAGTCTATTGCAGCCTGAAGGCTTCAGGAAATCTAGCTACTCGTGCTCAGTGAAGCTAAGCAAACAGCATAAATCACACCATATTATAACCTTAAGTAATTTATTCTAACTAAAACTTATTTAAGATAAACAACTAATATCTTTCAACAGCTGCAAGAAAGGTAAACCAAAACAGATCATCTTTTACAAAGTATTTTCATGAATCTTTATTCAGCTGCAGACATGTTAACTGTCATTTGCAGTCAGTTAAGGAGAGAGGAGACACCTTTGCCTGTTCTGTAATAGACCTCATTTATGGATCTGAATCTGGCCTGTAATCCCTTCAGCATCTGAGAAGATAAAGACTTTACAGAGTCTTACTTTTTTTGCTTCAGGTTCTCTGAGCAGAACAGCTGACAGCTTTCAGGGCAGCATCTTTTGCTCTTAGTCAGGTTTTACTAGGACATGCATCCTGGACACAAAAGAGAGAAAAATCTAAGGTGTGCAGAGAGTATGAATTACGCCTTTCCAGGGTTTATCTAATGGACTTGCAGCTGGCATTAAAGGAAAATTCAGATAGAATTTTCAAGTCCCGGGTTCGCTTTACCTGGAGAGAGCTTGAAAGCTTTATTTTTGGCTCAACCAACATAGAAAGTTGGGACCGTGGACACTGTAATCTGCATTTAATCTAGAGAGTATCCATTTCAGTTTTAGTTCTTTTAGACAGAGTTTCTGACACAAGGCATGAACAAAGTCTGCTGAGCTTTTTCCTGCAGCACATTCCAGCTGAAATCCCCAAGCAGCAATCATTAGGGTCAGACTCCCTTTTTCTTTGACCTGCTGATGACTAGGGTAGCACTTCATTTAACAGCAGACTGAAAAACCTCCTTTTTTTTCTTAGGTGATTTTACAGAAGATACTTTCTACTGCACTCAAGAGTCCAAGGTTAAGATGAATTTAAGCTTCTTGAGAACAAGTGGTTTTTCTTTGTTTTGCCCGTACAGAGTGTTAACACAGCAGGGCCCTGACCCTGTCTTTGACTTCCAGACATCCCAGTGTTACTAGCGAGGCTTGAGGATACAAAAGCTGAACTGAATCTTTTTAGTCAAAGATTAATTGTAGAGAAGCACTCACTAATTGAAGTATGGCTGCTGTAACACTCAGGGCTCAGGAGAATGGAGCTGTGTGTAGGTCACACGTATTTTGAGATTTTGAGGACAGCACCACTGCACCTGTCATGCATCTAATTTAATTGCAGCAAAGGAGAGCAGCAGAGACTTCCATCCTTAATCTTATTGAAAGAAGGTGGTAGCTGGCAATATGTTCATTTTATGAAGCACAGCTGATTTCTATGGCAAACCAAAATTTTCCCTATCTAGGGTCAGATAATTTCTCCCCTGCCATTACAGAACTTGAATTTGTAGTTCTGAATCTGTTACCCTCCTTTTTTTCCTCTTTGTGTTAGAAATATAAAGGGACTTCTGTGCAACTTGCCAGTTGCCGAAACAAGCTCCAAGACAAGTTTTGCATCAGCCCTTTCTCTATTGCCAAATTGTTTAGGAAATGGATGAGGATTTTTTAGCATCAGTCATACAAAAAGGTCACTGCTGTGCCTCTGCCTTTTCATATCAGATGTTAATGCTTCTTTGGTCCCTGTTTCACAGGCAGGTGAGTGACAGATCCATGCCTCCAAGATCAAGTCCAATTAATTCCAAATAACCCTCCCCAGCTGATGAGACCAATGAGACTGAATGTTGCAAGATATGAACTATGATGCTCACAGTATCCAAAAGTTATTAGAGTTTGTCAAATAGATCCAGATAAAGCCCACAAGTGTTGAGGGATTTTTCCATCAGGACTTCTGTGTGTGGAAAAGTAGAGACTACCATTTGATCACCACAGCAGGTTAAAGGTATCTCTGTGGTTTTCAAAAGTTTTCCTGATGACCTTCTGTGGTGACAATTTCATTTTTCTCAAGACTGACTCAGCTGACTAATGAAAGCAATGTGACACTGTTCCTGAAGCTCGTATTAAGAAATTCTGTGAAGGAAGAACGAAGTCAGGGAAATACTCAAGACACAGAAGGTTTAGTTAGCAGAAACAGTGCCTACATTGCTGGCAACAAGCAACAGGCTTAGTGTTTCTGGTCCCAGTGCTTATTTGGAGGAATATTTTGCCTGCCATCAGTGGCTGATGATGGTGGTATGGCTCTGGGCTATTTAAAAGACCTTGGGGAAATTGCTGTGAAACAAGTGGCAACCAATTAGTATAATTCACATGGTGGTGCCTGAGTTAACACTGACAATGAGAACCTGAAGCTATTTGCAGCAAAGTTCTTGAAGTACATCCAGAAAGTATTAACATACTGCATGCCAGGTGGTGAGAAGGTCACTGGGACAGAGATAATGAGCAACTGGAAAAAAAAAATTCACATGGGAACTTTTATCTGCTCTAATTCTGCCACCATTCCAGCTTGACTCTGAGAATTGTTTTGCTGTAGAAGCTAATCAGGCTTTTTGAATACCTTTAATGACCAAGTATAAAAGAATAAGCATTTATCATTGATTTAACCTGCTTGTTGTGTGCCCATGCCACCTCCTGCCCCCTGTAATCTTCCCCCTTCTTTAAACAACATCCTCTGTGAAAGTCTTCTTTAAATAGTTAGTTGCACAGGCTGAGCTAGTCATGTTCCTGGATTTCGCCTGTGAAAGATACGTTAGAAAGAAACGTAGAAAGGTTAGATATTAACTTGAATATTCAGCCAGACAGGAGCTTTTCTTTTTGGAGCTTCTTGGGCTCAGCTGAGCAGCCAGGTCAACACAGCAAGAGCACAGATGTAGTGTTCAAGAAGAGACCACTGGGTTTGACCATGCTAAAGAATAGTTTTATAGTTCTGCCAAGGCATGGACAAAATTTCTCCCTGCTTTATCTCTATTTGCATTTTTTAGTGTTGTTGACTGATGAGCTGAGTAGGCATACATCAGAGAGAATGGTGGGCCCTAGTGCTGCTATTTACATGGGAGTTCAAAATAGCAGTCCTGCTTTTCTAAGCCGAAGCTTAGTTTAAACTGACCTCAGTAGTGATGCTGATGAAAGTCAAAGCCAGTGTTTCTCATGCATTTGAAAGCTGATCCCCCATTCAGAGAAAACTGATCTCATACACCCTGTTTCAACACCACATCTTGGGAAAAACATATTCATCTACCTTTTATGTGACATCTGAGCTTCCCCTTTCTCCATCCACCAGTCAGCCCTTCATACAACCTCCTGAACGTACGCTACACTTAAGAAAAGTTGAACTGAGCAAGGCCAACTGAAAGTCTGCTGTCTTGATGAAGCGCAGAGATGATGGGAAAACATCAGTGTATGTCAATGAGAAAAGACAGAACAAGTGGGGAATAAAAAAAGTTTTGATATGTCCAAGAAGGAGGATAAATGTGACAGCTAAAACCACTGAACTGTACTTGACGCTGTCCCTTTAACAGAAGGAAGATAAATCTTAAAGGCAGCTGCATATTCTATCTTACGGTGGATTAGCACCATTTCTTTGTGTACTGCATCCAAGTACTCTAGCTAGAACGCTCCAGATCCAGGGCTCCCTATATTTTTTCAAGTGCTTACAGTTACTTTATAGCCATCTCTGCTGACTGCCTTCACCAAAAAGCAGGCAGGCATGGAGAAGTTGTTGCCAACACATTTGGAAACATCACCAGAGCCAAGAAATTAAGCGTTTGTGGCCTTTGTGAGGGGTCCAAGAATGTCAGTACAGACAGCCTGCCTACTTTCCATTGAATACCTAAGCTTGTCTGATTATTCAGAACTGGATGTGCCATGCAGGCCTGCAAAGAAAGAGAGAAGGGAGCCGGTGCAATCTATGAGAGGAGATGGCACTTCTTAGTAACACATCTGTACCTCACAGACCACAATCTTGCATCGACATCAAGTTGGCTTAAAACTTGCTAGCAGATGTAGTGCTGGCAGCATAGCCACAACAAATAGAGGTCAGGACAAGCTGCAAAGCCTGCCTGAAACACTAGGCAAATCCTTGAGAGTAGTCCTGTGTGAAGTTTCCTATATTAATTTTACTGCCCTGCTTGACATGATCAAGCAAAACGCGTATAAGAATGCTTAAACTATGTTGACATAGGTCAAAGACACTCCTTGGCTGCCCTTAGACTCCTCCCAAGTTACACATAGACACACTCTATGGTAATGTTTGGTACCTGAAGTCTTACACTCCTTGACATAAGGACAGGCCCACATAGATTGGTACAGCTTCCTCAATGGCAACGGCATGACGCCAGCTGGGGTCACCAGGCACATTATTTTTTAAATAATACTCTCTTAAAGATCTTTCTGCAGAGAGTGGGACACTGAGGAACTTTGTCCTTTGAGGTTGTTTTTTTGTTGGTGGCAGTGGTTTTGAGGCAATGGGGGGAGGAAGCTTTTTGCCTATTAAGCTAGTGCTATGCTGTGCTGTGCCACCAAGGAAGTTTACAGAAAGAATAAGAAGGCACAGAGCTACATACCCACATGAGCATCATAGTTCAAAAACTGGGACATTTTCTCAATTTGCATTTTAGGCCGGTTTTTCTCACCAGGTGATCTACAGATCCCTGCCTTTAAGGAGCCTGCAGGTGGCAGCTAAGAAAAGCCAGCCCACTGTCTTTACACTAACGGGATCTGCACCTCTACTGGAAAGTCTTTTGGGACACTGTAAATGTAAAAATGTTTGGAAATAACTGCTCTGGATTATGTCCCTGAAAGTCTTGTTCAAGTTTTATTTTAAATATCAGCTAGCTAGCTGTAGCAGTACACAGAGCACATTAATAGGGAAATCATTGTCAAGAGATGAAGGTACAAGCCCCCAGTCACAGGAAGAGCATCTCAGTGCCAAGTGCAGAACTCTCCTGACTTCTGTCCAGGTGAATAGACTATATACAGAGCTTCTATCTGACCTAGTATTACTAGAAAAGTTCTCACTAGGAGTACTGCTAATGCATCAGTCTCTCATTTCTCCAAACTGGGAAAAAGGAATCCTGTGCTGCATTATTTTCTGTGGTATTTTGATTTCCTGCACGCTTCTTTTTCAAATGCAGTTCTTGCTTCTCTCTGCCTAGAATGTGCTTGAAGTTTTAGAAAAATTCTAGTTTGTTTGTTCATTTGTTTTTCTTGCCCTTCTTTCTCCACAGAATCTTATGGCAAGAGCCCTGTATGATAATGTCCCTGAATGCGCAGAAGAGTTGGCCTTCCGCAAAGGAGACATTTTGACGGTGATAGAACAGAACACCGAAGGTCTTGAAGGATGGTGGCTTTGCTCCTTACACGGCCGGCAAGGCATTGTTCCAGGCAACCGAGTGAAACTCCTGATAGGTCCAGTGGTGCAGGACAGTCCCTCTGGCCAAGATATGTCCAATTCAGGATTGATGCATCAATCCTTCAACCAGCAAAAGATCTACCAAGTGCCAAGTTCACATGCCTCAGCACGGGACCCTGTCTACCAAGTGCCACCTTCTCATCTGAATCAGGGAATTTACCAAATACCCACTGGTCACGGTCTAGTGGGACAAGATATTTACCAGGTGCCACCCTCCATGCAGAGGTGTATTGACAGTCCAGCTTTGACTAACAAGGTACATGCGTTTGCTTTCATGTCATAGCTCCAAAGCAGGTCACTTATGCTGACCACCAATGAAGTGGTTAATGTCTAGTGACAGCCTGTGTACTTTATTTGTATATATATTTATACTTCCTGTGTCTTAACTATATAAAGTTACAGCAGTAACTTTAGGAGGAGGAAAAGAAAGTACTGTTTCTTAACAGCTTACTTAATTCACAACCGAGATACAGAGTAGAGCATTTTGGAGCAGTGCTACTGCAGCTGCTAAAGGTGAGAGGAAGTATGTAATCTCGCGTTGTCACAGGCTCCCCAGGGAGGCTGAAGCACATCTGGCCTGTGGCAGTCTTGCATTATATGCTCAGAAGAGAGCTGCTGTGGTAAAATTAACTCTCCCACAAATTAATGAACAGTTACATCATCTGCCCAAGTAATTTTTAATTAAAAATGATGTACTGCCTTGCGGCAGAAGTCCCAATGGGTCTAAACTACAAAGAAAAAGTAATGATTGATGAGACAAGGGCCATACTTGGAAGAGCGAGAGAACAAGAAGATGATGATAATGAGGGATGTTTTGATACCGAACCTGAAGTTTATAAGAGTACACTTGATGTTTATCTACAGCTAAATTTCTTGATTGAAAATGGGAGCTGCAACAGCTCCATGATGCAGTCATTGTTGCAGCAGCTGGGAGCTCCCAAAGCTCCAGTGAGAGGCATTGGGTTATGTGGGTCTTGCTTATTCCTGCTGTCCTTCTCAGGCTCTCCCTATCTCCTGTGACTCCCTTATTGTACCTTCACAGGGTACCTGCCAGGTACCCTGGTGGCATACCATGCCTTGGTGGCTGAAAAAGGTTAGGGAAGGTACCTGAGGGAGGGAAGAGATTTTCCTGGCCTTCCAGACCCCTTATTGCCAGGCCAATAAGAAGTTCCTACAGTCCCTCCATTCCCAGCTCAACAGCTCTAGCTATTAGCATCCTCCTTACCTTTAAAGCTTAAAGCATAATATTTATATCCAAGTTACGTGAGCAGATGATGTCTCTGTCAGGAAGTTCCTGACAGGCTTAAACTTTCATCTCCTAATTTAGATTGGCAAGACAGTCTGTTTCAGGCTTTTCCCCTGCCTCACCCCCAACTCAGCCTTTTTAATATTAAGCCTTTGCAAGATGTCTTCTAATGCTTTTATTTCCTTGTTCTAATTTCATTTTCCTTGATAAGAATAAATGGATTTTTTTCCTTCTGAGCAAGAGAAAAAGATCTGTGAAATCATTCCAAGTCAAGTTATAGAGGTTGGCTTGCTCAGCTTTTCCACAATTATGCTTTGTAGGGTGTGCAGGAAAATAAAATGAGAAAATTGCATGTGCTCCACAGGTAGAGATAGGATCTTTGTTGGAGCAATTATGTGGGTTTTCTTGAGAAATCTCACATCTTTTCTCTCCTTTTCTCCTTTCTTTATACACTACATATATGAAATTTTCAGGGGCAGCACAATTTACCTATCCACAGCAGCATTTAAGTACCCTCCAAGGTAGTTAGTGAACGCCTGGTAAATAGCCTATTGATGTGACAGCACCAAAGAGATGACATTTTAGTGTATGTCTGCATGAAACATTACAGCACTGTGCAGAGATGCCTCAGCTAGCTGGCTTGGGCCACAGGAGATGTTTTCTCTAAGTTTCTGCCTAGAAATTTTTCAGCAAGTTTGAATGTGCATTTTTCTGAATTCAAGTCACCTTCTTTAGAAAATTAAGACCATTTATTTGACTGGCTTATAACTTGTTTCATTCAATTCCTCACAACCTATGAAAGGTCAGCCATGCTGCATACGAACAAATGGCTACGCTGCCAACTGTAGAATAAACTAAACATGCACATTTATAAGGCATTTTACCCTCAGCAAAGTAGCTAGCAACCGGTTGAACACTAACCAATTCTTGTTACTTAGGACAGGATCACTTTAATCCTGACTTTAAATTTATTTAGCCTAAGAGTTCTGAGACTCAATATTCACTGTGTATTAGTGGCAGGCTTGCTGGATGTCAAACCTCAAGGCAGTGTCCTGTGTTGATCAGAGGCAGACATGTCTCTGATCCCTTGGAAGTGCTCAGTTCTGCACTAAAAAGAACTCATTGGGATTGAAACCATGATAGACAAGAGAGTACTGTAGGGTTATTAGTAAGGGAAGATTCTGAGGTAAAACGTGCTCCATTCTTTATCATCCTAACCTTGCAAAAACTGATTTTTATTGCTACAGCTGCAACTACCTGCTAATGCCTTTGTGAAAGAAAAGCCTAATAAGGGGAAGCACTTTAGCAGTTATCTCCTTTGTCTGAGGAAACAGTCTGTCCTCCAAATCCTCCACCTCTAGGGCTCAGTAAAAACAATCCTTAGTATTAAGAAAAGGTGGAAATCTAGAAGATTTGATTTTGGGAGTCTTTGCTTTGGCTTCCAAAATGATGAATCTCTTTTTTCAGACATGTGACACCTGCCCCAATGCCTTAAGTAAGCCACTCTGCCTTCTTCCATCAGCCAAAACAGCTGGTTAGCAAGCTGTGCATTGAGGCAGTTTTAAGGACATTGAAGGGTTTTGCTATGTGGTTGTCCTATATCTAAGTCCCTTATACGTCCCTTCCCATAGCAGTAGCTAGAGAAGACCATGTCCTCTAGAAACCATTCTAAGCAGGACCATCAGCAGTTTCTATCCTATCCATTTCTCTGCACGTTTGCCTGTTTTCTTTGTGCAGATGTGTGGTTTGGCTGCCATACAAGTTTTACAGGCAAAGCTTAGGAACTGCTGTCAGGCAGGAATTGTCTAGCCTCAAGCAACAGTAAATCAGCAGAGGGCATGTTATAAAGCTGTGCTGAGGTAACGCATCTCATTAGCCAGAAAGGCAAAGCAAGTCGAAAAGGAGTCCTGAGGCAGGTAATTACAATGATGAATTGATTCTGGCCAAGCTAGTTGTTGACAATAGAGGTGTATCGGCTCCTTCTATCAAATAAAAATACCACCTTCCAAAACTCACCCTACAAATGACAGAGATAATGAGGGATGGTTTAAAATTAGCCTTGGTTAACCCCAGGCTTTTATAGCTGTGCTGCAGGTTTAGTCATAAAACGCTTACACCCCTAAGTGTGAAGAATGTCCAAGGAGCATAAAGATACAAAAGCTTCCTTCTTTCTGTGCTCTGCCTTCAAACTTATTCTCTTTTGCTGCAACCAGCAAAGACAAGGAACCTTCAGACAAATCTGATATTCAGGAAACCTGGGTTTTATCCTTGCCACGGACTTCTGCATAGTCTTGAGTGGTGTTTTTGCACCTCAGCAATCTCATCTGCAAAGTATGTGGGGTAATTATGGGGGAACTCATTCTGTACAGACTGCTTTGAGAACGTCCTTTGGGAAAGGTGCTGTCAAAGCACAAAGTCTCTTTTGCATCATTAGTTCACACATGAGCTTTAAACTAGGGAAAGCTACATGTAGAAAAAAAAAAAGTCATCACCATAATTTAAACACTGTTTTTCTGGTTCAGTGTTTCCCATAACTGATCTGTTGTGCTGTCCCTGCCATCCTGAAAATAGCATTGCCAAAAAATTTAAGGGAAAAACTTCCATGTTGGAAAACAGTTCTGAAAAATTCTGAAAGCTTTCTGTAGGAACCAGTAGCTTTCAGGAGAACTTTTGATCAAGGGAAATCGGCACAAAACAGAATATGAGGCTGATGCACCCACAGCTGTTCAACCAGGGAAGAGGCTGCACTGCAGGGTTTACCAGCCCTGAACTACAGCTCCCACAAGGCATGGACCACCTCAGACAAACAGAGATTAATGCCAACTTGGAACACATCAGCTTTTTTGTTTGCTGGTCTGTTTGAACTAGAACTTCACAATTCAGGAAACACTCAGATTTATCCACCTTTTAAAAGTGGATAAAGCAGAATAGGGAAGGAACTCACATTCACACATGAACATCCCTGGCCTATTTCCAAGTATAAACATGCCCTTGACAGATCAAGGGTTTTACACCCCGCCATCCTGTGACTTCCACCTTTTTCAAGAGTTCACTGCCTTCAGCAGGAGGTTTGGGTAGACCACGACTAAGGGAACAGACCTTATTCCCTGGTCTTTATTTATGTTAGAGTCATGTTGGTTGAATCCATGAGAAAGTGGAAACCACCCCACAAGCAGCACCACCCTGACAGTTCTGGCACAGACTTCAGCAGCAGAAGCCAGTTAGCCACGTTATGACGTTTTTCCTTCCAATTAAACAAGTACTGTCTTAGCTGGGAGGAAACAAATGGCTGCATGTAACACTTGTTCCAGAAATAAGCCTGCCTTTACATTATTATCTTTTTTTCTTGCCTATTTTCACATTTATGAAGTAAGAAGAGACATACATAAAGCATAGTAGAGAGTTGTGTGGCAGATACATTTTGTCATCAAAAATAACAGGGGCATAACAGGAGCATATCTAGTATTTTGTAGTTTGTTGGCAAAATGCATTTACATTCCAAGATAGAATAGTGTCCCCATTTACCCTCAAGTCTGAAATACCACAGCTTCCTGTGATACAGTTTACTTAAATGGCCCAAACAGTCATCTTACAGTCCCTCTTTTCTTTTGCTTCACATTACAAATTCTGCTTTGGGGATTTGTATCCCTTGTAACAAAATATTGTTTCAGTGTTAAAAGTGCTGAACACAGCAGATTTGCTGAGTCCTGCAGGAATGGTAACACATACCTCAACACTCAGTGCTCTGTTTCACAAAGTGCATTCTAAAGGATGAAATTCTGTCAAATTAAATGCAAACTCAATGGTAAAAACAGCATACAGCCTTTTCCATAGGCTTGGGAGTTTCATTTGTAATTTTGCATGTGACATTGATAGGAGAAAAGATGTTTTACTGCCTGTGCAATTAATCTATCCTCAGTGGTCTCCATGAAAACCACCAAGTGAAGAAACCCTCATCCACAAGTCAGAGTAAGCAGTAGTTAGTCACTGATGCAATTTGAAGAGAAGTATTTTAAGAAAAAGACTGCATTGTATTAGGCTGAGCAAACATATGAGCTTAACATTACTCCCTGTTTCTCCCTAAGCGCAGGGCTCTCTTTAATCAGTTCTATTTGTAGACCAGAAGCATGCATTTTTTTTTCCCCTGTAGTATCAGAAAAAAGGCCAGTCCTGCAATCTCATCCAACAACTGAGATCCCCAGGGACACAAATCTGTGCAGGATCAAACCTTAGCTAAAAACAGAATAATAATAAAAAGAAAAATGCAAGTTTATGGGCTCTTTCTTGGTGGTTAGAAACCTAACTGGACCTCCGATTACATCTGATAACACACTAACCAAACACTAAGTTTGGGTAATCTAGATTTCCCTGCAAGTACTAAACCCCAAGCACAGCAGTGGAGCATTTTACAAAAACATGAGTAGAAAACTGATTATTCAAAAAAATGAATCATCATAAGGAGGAAGTGTGGTTTCTGGAGATAGGAAATGGATAGATGAAGACGGGTTGCTGACGGTCAGAAAACATAGTTCTATTGAAATCTACAGGCTTTGCAGGCATTCAGGGATTTTTGTAGATGTTTTGTTTTGGAGGAAGACTAATTAGCATCAGAATATCATCATTCCACATGTCTGGCATGAAACGTTTCCATTTTTCTTTGTTAAATAGCAGTGATAATATCGCAAAAAAAAGAATCTAAATTAGCTTTCTCCCAAAACAGATCAATAGAATGAAATCAAAGTGAAATTAATGTAGTTAAGTTCTTAGGAGACAGAAACCTTCCATAAGACAGTCCATCCCTAATCCTTAAAAGGCACTAACATATTCCCATTGGGTCTTATCATCACAACCTTTTTATATGCACAGTCAGTCCTGACTGAGGTCTGGTATAATTATGACATAGGTGCAACAGATAATTAAGGATGGAGTTTGTATCTGTTTAAAAGGTGTCTGTACCTTCCATAAACTTGGCAAAGCAAGCTATGCTAATCTAAACACCAATTAATAGGAGAACTTGTCTCTACAGCTGCCTTGAGAAACCCATACAGAAATGGAGCCAGAATACAGCTTGAGCCAGAGAACCTCTACAAATAGAATTAAATTGAGCTTCTTCCGGATGGAAGGTTTTCTTTGCCCGCTTATCTCAGAGCGACATAGTTCCCAACTTGAATGATTTAGGGACACTTCCATTGTTTCCGCCCAAGTGTACCTCTGAGAGCACTCTAGAGGAATTGAAACCCTTGGGCAGTGCTTCATCTAAACCATTTTTTTTTGCCCACTGGGAAACGCTAATTCACCAAAACTGAAACTGGTGACAGGGAAGGATCTGTTCTGAGAAATGTCTTAAAGGAAGAAAGAAAATATTTGAAGGGAAACAAGAAGTCATGGAAATACCCTACTTCAACAATTCCCAAATGAAGCTGCTTCCCCTCTCCTTACAACTTTCCATCTAATTCAATATAGAAGAAAAGAAATAACAGAAATAAGATGAAGCTCCTCAAAAGAATTGGAACAAGTTGTTTGGACTGAACCAAACTGCTTTATTGTTTGTGAGCCTTTGGAATTTCATGTCATTCATAACAGTAAGACCGCTCTCTGCCCTGCCTGTTCCAGCACCTCATCTTCCCATCCTTTTTCTTCATTTCCTCTCCTCCTCCAAACCTGCCCTAAATTTAGGCTTTTGTCTTTGAGATAGGACAGTCACAGTATTACCAGCAGAGAAAACAAGTGTATGTTTGCCAAATGGTTCTTCATGTGACAACTAGACAGACTGGGATGGCCAAAGCAAGATGCCACTTTAAGTATTTGTCATGGGCAAGATACTGGAACACTGAGGTGCTGAGTTTTGCCACACACTTATCATTAATCAAAACTCCAGCTCAAATTTAATCACAGGTTTCCAGAGAATGCTTTATCACATAAACTTACTTCTCCAATAGAAGAACTTATCGCACAGTAATTTGGGGATTTTGTTTCTCCGTAAGATCCATCCACAGACATTTATTTCAGAGTGCATGCCTGTTCTGTCACCAGTACTGTAACACGTCAGCTCATTAGCCCTGTTGGCCAACACATACAGAAATGGTGATGTCACTGTCTGTCTAAAAATGACTAATTGTCATGGGGATGCCACTGGTAAAACTCTTAGCGAGAGTATTGGACAATCATCTTCTTTCACACATTTGTTAAAAATGCTGATAATTTAATAACAACAGTTATGTTTTGTTCATCTCTCTTGTTTTCTTCCTCTCGAAAAATAGGACATCCTCAGAAGTATTGGTTTGACTTTTTTTAAAAATCACATTTTGTCAGCAGGAATGACTCCACCAGAAGCTAGGAAATACCCCTTCCCAGTCTGCCTTGCAATTCAAGGCCAGCCAGCACCAAGCAGAAATGTTGCTCACAACCTAACTGGCAGAAAACCCTAGAGTGAGTGAGAGCAGGGTCAGGTCATGAAAGCATCATTAAAAGAATGAGGAAAGAAAAAAAGGCAGTAAAATCTTGTCAGTGACAAAATTGTAGAGCTTTTTTTTGCTTTGTATTGCTCATTCAGTAAGTTCTGTAGAGAGATAGGCCTGTGTATCTGCATTTAGCTTGTGATCATGAACACACAGCAGCAAGCAAAAATTCAACACCGTAATCCAAAGCTGCAGCTCATGCAAGTCAGCACGATTCTACTACACTTAATACAGCCCTGCCATTTTATGCTAATTGGAACTTAGATAATTTGTGTAACTCCATAGATTTTTTTTTTTTTTTTAAAGTTGTTTGGAAAGGCAATAAACCTGCACTTTAGATTTAGGAAAAATATAAAACTGAAAAATAGCATAATGAACCTGCTTTTGTGCACTGGTTAACTGAAGGGTCGCACCAGAAGTTAAACAGTCAGAATTAGGCTAGTTGCAAAGCAGTTGGCTATCACCAGCAGCTGAGGGTTTGAATCATGGCCAGCTCATTATTTCACATTTTTTATTTTAAATGGGTTTCACAACTTCTGCTCTACATCTTCAAGACTCACAACCCAAAACTTGCATAGATCTGTTTGAAATAATATAACCTCAGAAGGAGAAAAGTGTAACACCCATTTTCATTGCTTATTGTTATTTCCATTGTAATACCATGGGGGCATTTTTTAAGACTGGGCATCTACTCTTGAGGCACTTCATAGCCACATTTAAAAGTTTCTGTTTAAATCCCTGAGCCTGCAAAGTTAAGCATTTTTAATTTAACACACCATGAATCAATGACATCTGGACATGCTTTAGCCCTGAGAGCACATACAGTTACAGCAGAAAATCAGATCTTATACGTATAGGTCTTGGACAACGAATGGACATAAAGTGTAGGAGAAAATAAGCAGGTATTTTGAAGACGGAAACAACATCAAGAACTGTAAGTCAATTCTATCAGGGTTGTATTTATCATGTATCCTCATCTTCACACATCTTGAATCTTCTCAGAAAATTCACTGGGAAACACCCAATCAAAAACAAGTGGCAAGGTCACTATGTGTGTTGATACCGCATTTTTTTCTGCCACACAGTAGAGCTGATAACTCAGGAGAAAAAATACAGTAATTTCTGTTGATTTCTTCTTGCCTTGCAGAAAAGTTTGAGCTCATAGCACTAGAAACAACTCATGGTTGCAGCTACAAGCCTGGTACATTAGAAGGAATACTTCTATAGGCTTCCTCCCCTCTCTTTCAGTTTGTGAGCCTTGATCAAAAGCTCTCCAACAGTTCAGTCTTGGCAGAAAGTACTCTACTTGACATTTTATAGTGACCCAATGCTCATACATTATTTAGGTTAAAATAAAGTGTTATGATTTGATAATCCCAAGACCTATAGCAACTTTGAAAAACAAACATTTATAAGAAGGAGTATCCTTAGCATGTGCGAGAATGAAACCCCAACCTTTACTCACTGACAGCTTGGAAACACGTATGTCATCATATATAGCAAATAAGTAAGTCAAGGCTACTGCTTCATAAAAACATTTTTGCTCTTTTTTTCACAGCAGGCAATACTGAGTGATACAGTAGTTATTACAGTCAGGAAATTCATTATCAGTCACTGGAAATCTTGATGCAGCTTGCAAAAGAGAGGAGAGGAAACACTATGTGCTTTCTGTAAAAAGGACAGTTTTAGACAGCTAGCCGGGTTCTTTTAAATACCAAGATTACCTTAGAGACTCTTTTCTTTAACACAACCTTCTTGGAGTTCAACTTAGCCACAGGACCCTTCCCAGGAAAGACTATTTAAGGAGACACACCTAGCTTCCTGAGTATATGCAGCAAAACAGAAAGAAGGGCCGAAAGGTGGCTCACTGCCTGATCCAGCATCAGTCAGTGGCACCTGCCACTGCCTTCCAAAGGACTAGGAGTCCAAGAGAATAGGGATTAGTTGCCCCCCNCTTTGACTATTTCATTCTCTTTACAAGCCTAAGAGAACCCAGGTAGCTGTAACACATCCACCCAAGAAGCTTAGGAACACAATTTCAAGAACTAGAGTTTTGTATTAAATTTACAGAAATACTTTACAACAGAAAACAAACATGCTCTTTTTCCTTTACTTACATTTTGATTTCTTTTTCCCACGTCAAAGTTTTAGAACAGCCCCATTTTATGCACCACCACTCAGCCTCCTTCAGGTCAGGACTCTTCCCAGGGTAAGCAACAGCTGATTTTAATAGATACAGGATGGACAGCTGAGATTAGCAGCAGTTTATGGCAGTAGCTTCATCAACTGCTGAGAGTTACCCATGGGGTGAAGAAGAGAGCATCATGGGAGGAAATATATTTTAATACAATTCTTCATTCAGATTTAAAACAAATGTATAAAATTTATCGCGTGTGCCTCTTCTTTTCCACCTGCAAAAAGCATTTATCTATTTTAAGAGCAATCAGTGGGCATCAGTAGGTTCTTGGGGTTAAGAGGCCATACTGGGAAATAGCAGGCAGCCTTTTTCAGCTCTGCTGTCTGACTGTGCAGCTTACCTCTGCTTCAGTTCTCTCACCTGTAAAACTCAGCAAAGCTTGTTTCCCATCGTTCCGCATATCAGGCATTGCTGTTCACGGGAAGAGGCTGAATTCTGCCCTCCACAGTGCTGCTATAAATTCAGAGTAATTCTGTTGGCTTCAGTATGTTTATTTGCTCTTTGTCCTTGTTAAACAATGTAAACTACACTGTTGTGCATCTGCCATAAGCACGATAACTGTCTTGTTCCTGCCTTAGTTAGGAATGTTCTCTGTTGCAGCCTAACATCCATTTTAATCCTAGAAGAAATAGAACGGTCGTTGTTTTCCTTATATTTAAGGAAGAGGGATTTAATGAACCACAGGACTGGATATTTTGCAAAGTACATGCGTATTCAGCTCTTTTTCTTGGTTAGGAACATGCCATTGGCATGGAAAAGACCCAAGTAATTGCTTTTGGAAGAGTATGGTCTTCAGCAAGAACAGAACAAACTTTCTGCTCTATTGTCTTTGTTTTGCAGTACTGAAAGTTTGAAGTAGACTCAGAAGTAGACTCATTACATGTTTCACCAGAGCCAAACCTGGCTCCCTTTAGTTGCTCTGCGTGGATTAAGTGGTTAACAATGTTTTGAGAATGTTGGGCTAGATAGTTTGTGGGAACACCATCTATTTCCTTTAACACGTAAACAAGGAAAATTACTGGTTTGAAATGCAGGATTATTTAAACTTGGGTGACCACAGGTATTCTTAAAAGAGAAGAGGTAAAAGAAAAAAGAATCCTTATGAGGTCTGAAGTTCAGTGACATTTGTTAGGAAATAATTTCCTAAGTACCAGATGGGGCTGCTATCCCTGTTCCAGAAGTGGGAGAAGGGTAGTTTTTCTTTTGCAGCGACCTCCTTCCTTCTGATGTCCATCTTCAAAACTAAATTGCCATCAAACATTCAAAACCATAAAAAAGGGTTCAACAATGCATTGAAAGGGCTGAGCATCCCATTCAGAAGCAGCAACTTCACTTAATATATTTATGGGTGAATATGCAAAATCAAAAGTTACTTCTGAAAATACTGGGTTTGGTACCTTTCTTACTTCACTTACCCAGCTCCCTCTTCCTCATACACAAGCAGCAGTGCAACCACATGTCCTTGCGTCCCATGTGAGGTCACGTCTTGGGAACATACGAGTCAGAACAAATGCTCCACATTGTCAAGTAGTGTGGGTATTCTTTTAATTACTGTTACAAAAAGTTCACTCAAGATATGTTTTGGTGATGAGCTGCTTGTGTTCTGAATTGACTAGGACAAACAGTCCAGAGGCATATTTAACCTGATGAAAAGTGTTGGAAGGGAAGAGGAGTGTAGGTACAACAGGAAACATTCTTGTACTCAGTGCAGACCAGATCAGCATTTGTAGAGGATTTTATGATGAAATCGCTCAGAACATGTTGTTACTGGATAATAATCCTCCACACAGGAAAATATACCTGAGTCACTGGGAGAAAAAAGTTGTCTTTCATGTTATCAACAAACCTTCATTGTTGCTGGGTTCCTTAAAATCTTATTTTCTGTCTTCCGTATAGCTTTTTCAGAAGCCTAAGAAGGACCAGACATAAAAGCCTCTGATGCATTTTTATTTGGAAAATAAATGCCACCTTAAGTAGAGTGCACTGCTAAGCACAGCCCTGCAGACAGCTCAGGTCTTCTGTCCGCAGGCACCCATGTAGGCAGGCTGTACTCATGAATACCCAGAATCAGGCACTTTGTGTTTCAACATCTTACTTCCTTTGACAACAGCTAGAAGCACCCAGAAGAGGTGTTTGTTTCACCCAAATAAAGGGAGTGACCCTGCTTGACATGGTTAGTCACATTTGGAAAAGAGTGAAAGTGTCAAGATACATGGTAAAACAAGTCCTGCAGCGCTGGGTGAAACTGGTTTCCTTCATCTGGCCAGTCTAGCTTTACTGTAGTTATTTAGGATTGTATCACAGCACAGTAAATAAAAACAGCAGCTTTGTAGTACTTTAAACCTTTCATATAGCATCTGATATGCCGGCCTTTTTTGAAAAATGGGAAAGTTCTCTAAGGATGAGCTACAAGAATAACTGCAGCTACACGATACTCCTGTATGCAGTGAGGAAGGCCCTCTCTAAATACTGGGCATGAGCATAGCTTCTCTTCCACATATGTTCCAGGCTCCACAATGTAAGGATATCATCTGATTTACCACTAGGGCTTCTTTTTACAAAAGCAAAATATCATGTTTACCTGTAACAACAAGAGAAAGTGGTTTTTCTTGTGTGTGCTTTGGGACATGGTTGCATGGTGGACTTGGCAGCGTTAGGTTTACAGTTGGACTTGATGATCTTAAAGGTCTTTTCCAACCTTCTGTGATTCTATGCCTTATTACCTGTGCTGCTTGGATCAGCTCCCTTTTTTATATTAGAGGCCTGTGACTTTTCTTTGAGATTGCTCATGGAAATTAATTCTCTGAGCAAGGAGAGAGTGGTGGTGTTTTGTATCCTGAATGAGTTTAGGCATGAGATGGGTAGGGCAGTTATTGCTGAGCCTGTGTAAAGGCGCTTCTCTAAAGTGCTGTGCAAACTTTGGAGAACTGAGGTGTCATAAAGCTTCTGCAGAGGTGCCATACATTGCCTCCATGGGCAGGACTGCAAGAAGCATCACACATCTGAGGCCTGGAGGAGATTTGGTCAAATTTTACTCCTGCTCTGGACCTAGGATAGAGTTCAGCTTCTGGAGTAGACCACAACTGAGCACAGGTTTATAAAAATTTCAGGCTGAGGGACCAATACCTGTCTTTTTGGAGCCTGACGCAGCCCAACTCCCACCTTGTCGGTCCAGGCAACAATCAGCAGGTAAAGCAGAGCCTAACTGCAGTGGTGCACCAGTCCTTCCTGCCTCCAGGGCTGGTTGGGGACTTCCAGCTGACCGCCATGAACAGTCTGGGTTTTATTCTCTGGCATGGTCAAGCAGTTTCCTGGCATATTAGCAAGCAGCCTAATGCCACAGTGTTCACAGTAGCCCATAGAGATGGGCTACCCAGGAAACAGACCTTTGTTTTTACTATGCATTGTCTGTTCTCCCGGAGGATCATTTTTAAACACCCAATGACTCATTATTGAAGCAACAAACATGGTTGTAATTTTGGAGCCCCTGAGGAACCTCTGAGTAAACATTGCTTAAAACCAAATCCTTCTGTTCCTGGCTTGGGTGGAAAGCATTTGACTGGCAGCACCCAACTGAAAAAAAAAAAAAAAATTAAATTCAAAAATATATGGCCAACTATGCTAGTCTGATCACTAGCCCTCACTGGCAGAAAAAGCATGAGGAAGCAATGTTGATACAAGCTAGAAGTTTCTCAGGCAAACAAAATAATCCCAGTATTACATGTGAGTGGCCTGGGAGGGATAATGTCTGGAGTGATCCATTATGGGAAGCTTCCAGTAACTTAAGGGAGAACTTTCTTAAAAGTTTTGTCTGTAGATACCTTTTACAATGCAGTACGTGACTCTGGGAGAGGAATGCTCTGTCATAAATTCTGTACATTTTTAGATTCTTTTTTAAAAAACTCGTATGTATGTATGTAAGCTGTATTAACCCCACACCCAATTCAGAAGGAGTTCTGTCATGGGCAGCGAACTGACACAGTTCTCTGGAGACCACATCACTTCCAGTTCCTGTCCTCTGATGCTAATTCAAGGAAGAGCAGCTGCAAAAACTGTTGTTTTCCCCCACCTGCCAGGTGTGGATATTCCTCCCTCACCTAAGGCACACACAGTCAGTGCAGTGGCTGGCACTACCAGCCGCGCTGCCTTGTGCTACTCACATTGAATCAGACCTGCACTATATACTGGTATGGCAGTCACCTCAGGGGGAAAATCCAGTGATCATTTCATGGTACAATGCCAGAGATCACACAGCAATATTTGGGCAGCAAGTCAAAAGAAGAAAAGCCTGTGTTGTTAACATAACAGAGAGGAGATAGCGGGCTAGCATCAGGGACTTTCCCTGCAGACCTCAGTCAAGCAAAACTCACTGCAAAATCTGGCCAGGATGCTAGGATTCCTTACAGCAAAAACTATTACAGGATCTTTACTGAACATTTGGGCAGAAACTCTGTCGTACGTCTTGCATACATTTCTGAAGACAGCTAGGTAGCTCTGGTACAGAATTCTCCCTAGCTGAGTACAAAGCCACATCTTGTACAGGCCTATGTAATTTGCCATTTTGTGCTTTTGGGTTACAGTATTTATATTTTTTTGTTAGAGCTAAATAGCACCAGCAGAGGTTAAGATGTCAGCATTTCCACTATAAACCCAGCTCTTTCTTGGGGTTAGGTAACATTTCTTTTATACCACACTATACTGAAATTCTGCCATGCAGATGCTATCCAAGACATAAGGCATTTCTTTTTCACCAAATTTTATTTGAAGTCATTATGGTAGTTAATGGTTTAGAAAATGGCAAAAAATGTAAATTCTAAGCTTTTTTTTTTTCCCCCAGAGACTATTCTTGCATTATATACTTCAAGAATGGCTTAACATTTCCTATCTCTTAGCCGCTAATACAGACAAACCAAATGGAGACAGCAAAAATGAATTTCCTGCTTTGGAAGGTTTAAGCATGCCCTTTCTATGTAAAGAATTTCCAAAGCCACAGCTCACAGTCAGTTATCTAGGATGTTGTGCTGTGGAGCACAGTAACACAAGGCATCCTTCCAGAATAGGTGGGACATACCTCCACAAGCAAAGGGGTGGATTCCCAGAGCCTGAACGTAGTATTTTAAGCCTCTGTCAGTAAGTGGGGACACTCAACACCTCAATAGGGTCAGCACGTATGTAGCCCTGATCTCAGTGAGTGGATGGTGTAGCCATCACCTTGTGTGGTCCATGCTAATGGGCAGTCAATAGGAAGAAGGGACCAAGATTTCTTAGACCTGCTGGAGAATCTGTGCTTGACAAAGAGAAGATACTGTAGTGCTAGCAAGCAGCCATGTCAGAACTGGTCTGGAAGGAAAAGATGGTGCATTTGTAGCCACTAGCAGTCATTTTGCAGTGTTCAACTGTCAGGATTATATGTAGACTTGTGTTGCTAACATTGCCACATAAAGCGTGAATGTTACTAGTAGTAGGTTGTTTCTACCATGTGCAGTTACAGAGGGAACATGCCAAGATCCTTAGAAACTTATGTTTCCTCCTTTTCTTTTATTCCACAGGTAATAACTCCAGTCAGGTCAGGACAAGGTTATGTTTATGAATTCCCTTCCAAATACCAGAAGGATACCTACGATATCCCCCCTGTTCGCCCTCTCCAAGGGGTAGGTACCAATAAAACTGCCAACAGCACTGACAGGGCACAAAAGGTGATGAATTTCTACCAGAAGTTTATGAGCAAAGTAAGTTCTCTCATTTCAGAGAGAAAATATGTTTTAATTAGATGCTGTGGCTTATTCACAGAGCACAGAAGTATTTCAAAGTTGTATTTGATGTTGACTAAGATTTGGCAGCACACCAAACGCAAAAGTCCCATTTGTTTTCTGTGTTTTGATCAAAGAGTATATCTAAACAGAATAAACTTGCTGCCTGGGAACAATTTTTTTCCCTTACTTTGTTGTTGCATAGTTGACAGTAATTCACTCAGTAAGGGTAAAATTATCGCCTAGATGAACAGCTACTATGCAGGGAGTTGTTTTCACCACGTGTCTACTGCACCATGTCACTGAACTTGAAATACATCTTTGTTCTGGGGAACAGCTTTAGCATTCAATCCCCAAGACCACAGACATCTAGAGTGGATGCTTGCAGGACCTGTAATTCAACAACCCTGCATCTCTCCATGGCTCTTTGACAGAGCAGCTCCTCTAGGGAACAGCATTGAAGCCCAATAGTACATAACAGAGACTGATACGGAATGGCTGGAACTGTTGGGATTAAAAGACATTCAGACAGTGGCCCTAGACCACGTGCAGAACCCACTGTAATGTAGGACATGCCACCAAGTGGGACACTTGAAACATGTGACAGCTGTACTCTCTGCTAGTAAGACAAGTCACACTGCACCTGATAAAGCAGATAGGCGATGCTGACGGGCAGCCTTAGTTTCAGAGAATTTAGTGTGTACTAGTACAAGCTTATTCCTCAACCCTCTGATCTCTATCAGTAAGGGTGTGATCAGTTCTGGTCACATGAATATACTGCTCCCCTGTTCACCCCAACAGGTATCTGTAATAGACTGGCCTTGATTTAACTCTCAGGATGGAAGTCAGCCATGACTTCATCTCTCCAGCCTACTGTCCACACAATTGCCCAGAGGGGACATAGCAAATTGCATTTCCTCCTAACTGTCCAAAATACCAGGCAAATCCAAGCAGCTCTCCCATACAAAACAAAATTGAAGAGCTCTGATCACCTTCAGGCTGTTTGAGAGGAAACATGGAAACAAAGAAAACAGATCTGAAATCAGAGCTTTCCTGAGGTGACTTGTTTCTGTAACCATTTTATTCTTTCTTTAGATATATGACATTCCCCCCACATCGGTTAAGGGGCCTGCGCTTCCAGTTCCCATGGGAGAAGCAAAAGCTTTAGGAGTCTATGACATACCGCCTGCCAAAGGGGTAAGTATTACGCTGTTTCCACAAGATCCTGTATTTTCACACCTGACCAAAGACATGTTTAAACAAGAGTTCCTGTATGATCATGAAGGAAAAGGAGATTCAGTACTTTAAAGATTTCCTTAGGTTTTTAAACTGTTAAAACTGGCAAAGTGATGCACTGCATCAAAATTATTAACATTATGGAGTGTGAATTGATAATTAGCCCTACATTATCATTGTGGCAGCATGCTGCCTTTTCGGATTTTGCTGCTTATGAGAATTTGCATCACAATGAATGTTAAAAAGTCAGATATTAAAACTGATGCTCAGTCAGGCTCAGGATAAGTAGCTGACTCCGTGAATGTCAATGGCAGATCTTCCATCCCAGCATTTTATAGGCCATATAGAAGATGTAAAATATCTTGCTATTCTAGCCAAAGGTTTCATGGTTTGCTTTCTGTGATCCAGGTCTATGCTACACCTCCATCTGCATGCCGAGATGATACAGACCTGAGGGAAAATTTGCAGGATTTTTCATTTCCAGTGGGCCACAGTGTAAGACCAGAAGGAGTATATGATATTCCTCCTCCCATCACCAAAGCAACTGGGAAAGAACTTAATACATTTGCTCCTGAGAGCCTTTTATTGCCAGATGGAGTGCCACAGAAACAGAATGTTTATGACATCCCTATGAATCATCAAAACCATTTTCTTGGACAGCAAATTTCACCTCAAAAAGACGTTTATGATACCCCAAGGGGAATTGCATTTCCAGGACAACAGACAGGACTCAGTGAAAATCTCATCCCAGAAGGAAGAGAAGGTGTATATGATGTGCCACCACCAGTCCTCCAAGACACTAAAGGCTTACAGGATGTGACTGATGGGATAAATAGGTTGTCTTTCTCCAGCACAGGAAGCACAAGGAGTAACATGTCCACATCTTCAACAACATCAAAAGACTCTTCTTTCTCAGCATCAGCTGCACAGGATAAAAGACTAATCCTTGATCCAGACACTGCTATAGAGAGGCTTTATCACCTCCAGCAAATGGTGGAGACAGCTGTCAATAACCTCATGGCCTTCATTACAGCAGACTGGCGGTCTTATGGATATATGGAGAAACACATCAATGAAATTCACACTGCTGTGGATAAGGTAGAGCAGTCGCTGTTGGAGTACCTTCAGTTTGCGAAAGGATCAGCAGCCAATGCTTCCTACCTATCCGAGTTCAGCCTCCTTAACAAAATGAGGAGGGAGGTGCAAAGGCTGGAGGACTCTCACCAGATCCTTACCCAAACCAGTCACGACTTGAACAGCTACAACTGGTCTTTGAATGTTCTAGCTGTTAACAGGCTGCAGAACAAGTGTGATGACCTGGATCGGTTTGTTATGGTGGCAAGGACAGTCCCGGACGATGCCAAGCAACTGACCACTACTATCAGCATCAATGCAGAGGTGCTCTTCAAACAGGCATTGAGCAGCTCACGTTTCAAAAACATACCAGAGAATATAATGAACACTCCTGACTATGTATATGACAATCCTCACATGCAGCGTCACGGAGAAAAAGCACAGAACCACTGCAGTTCCCTTCCTCCACTCCTGAGTAAAGGTCAGCTCCCTCACAATACCACCAGTGAGAGCTCAGAAAAGAGCTGGATGGATGACTACGATTATGTTCACCTGCAGGTAGGTAAACTCAACACCTTATTCCACACAAGGCCAAGTAAGACCTGACTGTGGGTTTTGCAGAAGCTGTTTGCAGGAAAGTAGCAATCAGATCATCACACTAATACATATTCAAGAGTAGTTTCACCAGAGGGATTACTTCCTCTCAAATAGGACTGTTGCATACATGATAGCGACACTATCCTTTTCCTCTCCATACTCTTAGTGGTGCACTAAGCCTGTTATTTGACCTGTGAGTTGTCGTTTAGCTCAGGAGCGATTTTGATTTAACCCAGTGTCTTATGTTATGCAAAACAGGGAAAAGAAGAGTTTGAAAGGCAACAGAAGGAGCTGCTGGAAAAAGAAAATATCATCAAGCAGAGCAAAACGGAGCTAGAGCACCATCAGGTATGTTCGCTCAGGTGCAATAATCACATTGAAATGCAGTGTTTCTTGCACATAAGGAGTACTAGTCCAGTAAAGCAGGAGGGGCCTTTCCCTTAGCAGTGTACAGCCACTAGCATCATGGCTGTGAGGTGTGCATGACTGCCAGCACGCACAGTTGGAAGGTCCCATGTGCTAGATGGTGAAGACAGCAGGTGTTAGGTCTTGGCTAAAGAGCAGCTCCAGGCTAGTTTCTTTCCAAGTGGGAT
Organism: Burhinus bistriatus; assembly: GCA_013397275.1. Lineage (NCBI taxonomy): Eukaryota > Metazoa > Chordata > Aves > Charadriiformes > Burhinidae > Burhinus > Burhinus bistriatus. The sequence goes on from VYXH01009421.1 coordinate 37,247, forward strand.
TTGTGCCAGTCAGGCTCCACCATTAATGGATTTATCAACGCAAAGGACAAGGACACGCAGTGTCATACTCCAAATGGGAAATGGTGAGCATCAAGATTTTGGCACCTTCCTGGCCCTGTGCATCTGTGTCAGTGATTGCTTATGCCAAAGAAATCTTAAGTATTTACTGCAGAGTAACTACTCGGAAGATCATTATCTCTTTTCTGTTCATTTCTTTGTTGGCACTTTGTAATTGAGTGGAAGCACAGCCACAGCTCTCAGTGGTTAGAAGGACATCTCTTGTGGCAGGAATAAGCCTTTCCCTGGGAAACAATTTTGAACCATCTCAATTTAAGAGACTAATTATTTTTTTTTATACAGCGCACCATTGTGGTGGGCCCAGGGCATACATATAATAAAAAGCAATCTCTGTCTCCAAAAGTTTACCACGGAGGAGAAACAGACTTCTGCAGCATCTCACAGTGGATCAGTCACAAAGATAGCTTGAGAACTTGGCTTTTCTGACCTGTAATCCAGTCCCTTAATCCCTGGACCACGCTGAATACATGTGCCACCTGCACATCTGTTCAGTGAACATCAATACCATTAACTTAAATACTGTGCTTAACATCACTTTAAATGCTAAAAAAAGTAGGTCATATAAGATCGAGGGCTGTCACTTTGCCCTCATATTAATTCTTCAATATATTGTTGCCATATCATATGGCAGAAAATTGTACAAGCAATGTGAAGATAAGCATTAAAGGTTTGTCATCTCAAAATCCCACAGAGATGGCAGCTTTTTAAAGATTGCGTAGGAGTCATTGCCACTTGGATCCATCACTCACTTGTGATTTCAGAATATTCCAAATGAGCAACAGCCTGCAAATTCAGGAGTGGTGTCGGTTTTTTAATGCAAATAAAGTATTGTAGATGTTTTTCTTTTCTGACCTCTGTGCATTTGGATTTATGGTAACCAAAGCACTTGATTATCCCTCACTCTTCAAAATAAAAGATCTTAGAAAACATATATACTACTTTTTATTTAGCATAAGGTCAATCTAGGATACCCAGGGATGTCCTGAGTCATAAGGTGAAATTGTCATACATAACAATGTCTTACGAGAACATTCTTTGAAGAGAGCCATTTTATTTGCCTTTCAGATCAATCAGTTTCAACGTCTGGAGCAAGAGATCACAAAACCAGTAGAGAATGACATCTCAAAATGGAAGCCACCTCAAGCCCTCCAGACTGCAAGCAGCACTGCCAGCTCCCGTGACAGCCAGCTGCTTTTATTCTACTCTGACCAATGTGAGACTCACTTCAACTTCCTCCTAAATGCCATTGACGCCTTTTTCAGTTGCGTCAACGCTTCTCAGCCCCCCCGAATCTTCGTGGCTCACAGCAAATTTGTCATTTTGAGCGCTCACAAACTTGTGTTCATTGGCGACATGCTCACGAGGCAAGTGATGACTCAGGACATACGCAACAAAGTGATGAACTCCAGCAACCAGTTGTGTGAACTGCTGAAGAGTATTGTTCTGGCTACCAAGATGGCTGCGATGCATTACCCCAACACAGCAACCCTGCAGAAGATGGTGGACCGAGTAATGGAGCTGTCTCGTCACGCACAGTTGTTCAAACTCTCACTGGTCCAAATGGCGTCCTTACGGAACCCAGTGGAATCCAATGCGTGAGCAGCAAAACAGAAAAGCAAACAAACTGGAGCTATTTTTATGTAAATGTTATCCTTTTTTTATAGATTTTTTTTTTTATGAAAGATTTTAAATACATTCTTATGTGCTAGAGAATCTAATGAAATCAGGGATTTGGGAATATATCTGGTTCTGTATTATGGTTCTAATACACATTTAGATTTGTATACACTGCATATATGTATATGTTGCAACATTCCCTAAAACATCAATTAAGCACCTTAAAAATTATGCATCGGGTAAGCAGTGCGTATCTTTTGTATATACTGCCTGTTTCCTCAATATATTTGTTAACTGGATGCTGCACTCTTCTTGTTTCATTCCACCTTGATTTTGGCACATGGACTCGGTTGTGAAACTTACTTGTAGCAATCCATGGAGCAAGTGTAATGGTTCTCATAGAACTCCATTCCCTTCTTAGAAATTACTTTCTATTGGTTAGTTCCATGAAATTTAACTCTCCTATTGATGTTACTTTTATGTGCAGCATTTCATCATTCTGACTAGCATATATGCACAACTGCAACAAGCAACACATCAAGCAAGGTGTACAGCATTTGGGAGAAATGCATTTTTAGGCTGTATAAGAACCTTCTAAGGAGGAAGGCAGAATTGTATATATTTAGTGTCTTAAGGCATTCAAATTTTGCTGTTTCTAATAACTACACAACATGGGATTTCAAAACGTGGATGGATTCCCAGCAATGTAAATTCATACATGTTTACCTTGTATGTCCTTGCACTGGCAATTAAATTTACCAGTTGGGCTTGAAAGCCTTATTGTTCATGGACTCAGAGTTATCCTGAGAGCATTCCAGGATCTATTGGGCTCATCTTTGAGGCTGCAGGTAAGCAGTGTCTCAAAATACCAGTCCCCTCCAGAGGGATTAACATAGAAATTGCAATTTGTATGGAAAGAAAATGGCTTAATTTGAAATAACAGGTATTTCAACATCTCTGTAGCACATACAGGATTTCATGAAGAAATAGCGCTTACTTTTCTAGGATGTATTCTTGGGAATTAATTGCATCTATTGCAATTCAGACTTCCATTCAACTATTGGGCTTTTTTCCAAATTCTGTTGCATAGGTGCTGGTCCTAGTGCACAACACTGCTGCCAGAAATGACCTCCTGTTTTAATGGGGCCATTCTATCAGTAAGTACACACAATCCCACTCAGTAATTTTCAGTTCACACCCATAAAAACTGTTAGCAGAGTGGTAGACTCCTTTAGAAATTTCATATATGCTGGCTGCTCCAAAACACATGCAAGCTTATTTGTCTTTGTTGCCTTTTCTGAACCCCCTAAAAATAAGTCACAGATGCCATTTACCTGTGGTTCTCAGACTAAAAGCCGTGCTTCAAAGTGAGCAATAGCTCAGGTGAATTCCAGGTGATTCTGGCATTTTTAAAAGCAGAAGCACTACTGTCCTTGCATAATTCACAGTAGTCCCATGTTGATGTGTTCTGAGTGTTTGCATCAGCAAGCAAATTGCTGGTAAATACACAGTTGTGAGATGAGTAGCACCTACAAAACAGGCACTTCTGCCTAACTTTCCGCTTCACCAGTTTGTATCCGAACATGTGCCTTATTGAAATGGGATTTGTTGTCTTGGATAACAAACAAAACCACTTCAGCAGTGTATGAAATCTTGCAGCCTTAACCTATTGTCTCAGAGTGAAGACTGCTCTTAGCTGCCATAATGTCGCTTCCAGAGTCTGCAGAACATTCCTGGAAGAGCAGCAGGAGCCAGCACAACCTCAGCTGGCCCAGAATCGGCTCCAGGGCTTGGCTCTGGCGTAACATCCAGAAAGGGCAGTTATGCTATTGTAAGCGATAGCCAATTGCCAAAAAACAATCCTCATGAACCTGTTTTGTACTAATGTTGTTTGGAATTCTTTTGGATTTCCTTGTCCATTTTTTTCACTGTATACTCTTAAAAGTGAAAAAATGTTTTGACGCTTAGTCGTTACGTTGATAGTTCGTGCTTTCAAAAGGAGAACCTTTACCGCAAGCCTGTATTACAGTGCGTTATCTTGTAGAGAGTCATTTTAAAATTATTAAATGACTAGCTTTTTTTATATAAGAAAAAGCAACGCTTGGTCTCATTTTTTCTTGTTTTCAGAGTCCTCTAAGCATATTAAAAGGAAATATTGCTGCTTGCTAATACTATCAGAGCCATTCTAAAATGAGGAGCTCGCTTCCCATCTTTTCACTGAAGTGAAGGGAGAACTTGAGGGTATAAGAGGAACGGACAGTTTCTCTGCCAGAAGAAGCAGGCGACGCCTGTATTCAACTCAGCTACACAAGGCATCGAGTCCAAAATATAGAGCCCCATCAGGGTCTATAGCGCACCGGGCCACGCTCCGGCCCCATTCCTGGTGTCTGTTCCTGCTGCGTGAGCTGCATCCCAAACCAGTTCACAGCACAGGCACCGGTCCTTGGGGTGTACGAGGCAACTCCTCTCAACACAATCCCATGATAAGGCAGGGTGGCAGGGCACAGATGTGACTGTCCACCCATTCTGGCCTGCTCCCCCTCTCCAACAGTTACTGGTGAAGCCATGATCCACACAGGAACTGGAAGAGCAACTTTGGTCAGGGTAGCCGTCCTTACCACCCAACCCGATGGTAAGAGCACCCCTCTTCTACCACATGCCAAGTTGAGCGTTACCTGGGCATGGGTTGCTTCTGAAACAACCACAGGGCTTTAGGGATCACAGAGTGTTTCCCAAAAGTTACTTTCCCATTTCACTGTTGCCAAGGCACTGCCCTGCCTCCTGTCAAACACCCCGGGGGTGCAAGGAGGAGAGAAAAAACCTGGGACTGGCTCTGTGCTTGCACCAGTTCTCGGCTGCCCACGAAAGACGTTCCTGCTGGGGAGCGTAAGTGCAGCAAAAGCCTTGAGAGCAAACTGCCGGATCTGGCTCCATGCGTCCTCGCAAGGGGACAGACAGTGATACAGCGTTGCTTTGTGAGAATGCTCCATTTTGTTCCTCTGCTAAATTTAAAAAGGTCAACTAACAACAGAGGAGGAACTGGACAACCAAAATGGTTCAGAAAAGAAACCAGAGCCTCTTTGCTCTCCTCCCCGAGCCACAATGTCCCCACCCAGTTGCCAAGAAACTGCTGCTGTTTGGCAACCGAGTTGATGGCCAGTGTGAAATGACGGTCGGATGTCCAGCGGGGAAAAGTCTGCTTCACGCTAGTGGCAATCGTGGAACACACTTGGCTCCTTACTCCAGGCATTAAGTAAATACTAATTCATATCAATTAGAAAAATGCTTCCTTTCACTTCCAGGATGCTGAGCAAGGGAGAAAGAGGAGAGACAAAAGCCACCCTTGAAACAGGCAGGTTTTAGAGAAGTTATCAATTCAGACTGATGACACAGGATATACTTCATTGTGCCCCATACTGCACAGCCCCCTGCTGCTACCTTTACCCTTTCTGGCAAGCCAGGGCTGCGCAGCTGCTACGGTTTCACTAGCTGTGCATTGCTGCAACCTTGGCAAACCCACTCTCTGCCGTCCCAGTGAAGGCAACGCGGGTGAAGGAAACCAAGTTCCCATACTCTCGCCTGATGCTAGAATACACCCCAGCATCTTCGCATCCCCCGTAGCTTCTAGACCCTAGAGTTTTTGGCACTCTCCAACGTGCACATCTGGGCTATGTTTCAGAAACGTCCCTCCCACATCTACTGCCAGCGCTCTTCAGAGTATTGCTGCACTGGTAACACCTTCCCTCTGCCCAGGAGCCCTGCATCTCTAGCTGTTCTGCTCCCAATCCAGCTTTTCCCTGTTGAACCCTACTTCCAGGCCGCCTGCTCCATCTTAACGTGCCTCAGTCTCAATCAAAAGGCTTCAGAAACTCGTAGGATTTACTCCAAAGGTAGTGCTTAACTTTCCCTTGCCCCTTCTCTCACAATATTCACAGCATTAGTCCACGTTTAGAGAGGAACATTTCCAGGGCAAAGACAGAGTCTTGCCAGTCTCAGCGGACAACACAGACCGTTCCTCCCAACTTTGAAACGTGCCTATTCGTTTCATCTTAACCTGTTAATGCCGGCAGTTTCAAAAGCAACATATACACATCACTCTTGAATCAAGGGAGCCCTTTTTCTGCCAGAATATTTTCCCATCTCAGAGATGGACTGTCCCCATAATGTGGATTTTTTTTTTTTT
>VYXH01009421.1:45174-66826 GCA_013397275.1 Burhinus bistriatus
AGGGGAGGAAGCCTGCTGTGGCTTTAGCTTGTCTTGCAGAAAGGAATCAAAGTATATCTTAAAACTTTTTGTGCAGGTAGAAGGCTCCAGGGCATTTCCCAGCACAGTGATTCAAGTCTGCCTTTATTCCCAGTTAAGCTCAAAGAGAAAAAGCCACAAGGGTGAGTGGCCATGAACGTGAAAGGAAAAAAAAAAAAAATGGACTTTTACTGGTTTTTTTTTCACCCTGTGCTTTGTTTTTATGAAGGATGGTAGGAGCAGCCCACCCAAAAGCCTTTTATCTCAGGAGTTGATTTGAGCTGGAAACAGGTACCTGTAATTAACTTGCATTCCAGAAGGGGAAGTTAACTTACTTGGCTTTTCTTCATGCCGCATTTCAAAGAGAAATTAATTTTTGACAAATGAGAACGAGCATGTGCATTCTGCAGTGCTTGACCCGCAGTTATTTTCAGGCCTCACTGCTCAAGACACGGCTTTCGGTTGTCCGCTCGCAGATTTACTTAAGGAACGAGCACAACTATGCTGGCAACTTTTGCCACTTTTATAGGAATAGCTACAATGACCAAAAGGACCTTCCTAGAGCAGGGCTGCCCCACACATGACACCTCATTCCCCTGTATACGTACACAGGAGGTGGATGCGGGATCCACCATTTCCATCCTGCAGCAGCAGGAGGAGGTGGAGATGCCTTTGTACACTGAGAAGTTGAGGTGGAAATCCGCAGGTCCCATGAATGCGGGCAGTATGCAGAACCACCAGCTCCACCTGAGGATAAAGCTGCTGAAGGCACTGAGATACACAAATAAGAAAGCCTCTTTTCCCCCCCCTCCCTTTCTTCTCCATGGGGATAGTGATGCTCAGAAGTGCCCCAATTTGCATTAGCTCATCTCTGCTCCTAGTGACAGACACCCCAGATGCAATTCATCACGCTTACCTGAAAACATTTGCATGTGAGATATCATCAGGGTCCCCTTTAAACCGAATAGAGACCAAGCCATGATTAAATCTACTTTAGGATGAGATAAACTCTCTCCAGGCTCCAATGATTAGGTCTTCTTAGGTCTTCAAGGGCAGCTGAGACAAATAGCTGAGCTGCAAATGACAATATCACAGGCTCCTAGATTTTGAGGAGACCCTACACCTGCCTCCTGAAACTTGGTTTGGCCACATACACAGTTCAAGTCACAACCTAAACACTAAAACACCTTAGAAACTCATGGACTTCCCCCTGAAGCTGTTATTGGTACCACCAAAGCATTGGTCCCGAGGGTTCAGCAAGTCAGAGCAGTCCTGGAGCTTGAGCCTGCCAATGCCACAACCCACATCTGAGCTGAATCCCCCCAAGTCCTGCCACCTCCCCCTGCGCTCAGGCAGCTTCCAAGGCTTTGGGATCAGACCTGACTCTAAAGTCCCATCAACCAAAAGATTCTCTGTGCCAGATGGGGGAAAAGCCGCACACACGGGTAGCTCACACCTCTGTGCCTCCACTCTGCCAGCAGTTTTCTTACCAGCTCTGGGCTTGTAGCAGCGGAGTCCAGGTATTTATAGAGAGCTTGCTTAGGAGCTCCCAGCCTGAAGGCATCCCTGGGTTGGGTTGCTCTTCCTCACAACACAGCAGAGAAACACAGGGGTTGGGACAGGAAAATCAGGCAGATGGTCTTCAGGTCACAGAGATGGTTGTTTAGGTGATGCTTATCTCCCCTTCAATAAGCAATCCTACATACATCCCTGCCTCGCCGGGAAAGCGTAATACGCTGTTTCAGACACTCGTTTCCAGGGGGAGTGTGTGTCAGATGCAGAGCTAAGTAGTCACACATCTGGAGCGGGTGTCCTTTGGCACAGGAAGGGCTGAATCGCCAAGGAAAGCTGAAGGAGCTTCCTCCAATTGAACAGCATTTAATTTTGAAGTGTGCGTTTCCAAATTATTTTCTGACAAAGTCAGTTTGCTTTCTTTTGCTAGTTAGAAACATTTTGTGAAAGTTCTTTTTCATTTATGCTGACTGCTTCTCCACTACCAGCACGTATGCCTCATCCCATTTTTGTCTGATTTTTTTTCCCCTCATTCGAGGATGACACAACTGTAAACAACATGTACCTTACATGGCGAGTATGTACATCCAGCTGAATGAGTTTCCACTTCTACAGTGTTTGTACATTTTTGTTTTTCTTTTCACAATATTTAGGAACAAACTCTCCAAGACCTTATTCTCCAAGGCTTTACCTAGTGACATCAGCAAGGAACTGCCTGGGCAATAAACTGCAGGGGCAGCTGGCAGCACAGGAATAAAGAGCCAGGTATTTAGGCACCCTGCTCATTAGCAGGGAGCCAGACAGGCAAGTGTCAAGATACTCACAAGCTGCTCCTGTACCACAAACCAGTGATACTACTATTGCAGGAAACAAAAGCACCCACTTGGAGGCCAGCACCAGATACCAGACCATCACCGTGCAATCCAGACTCCTGCAGTTGACTAATTTTCCAGCAGACAAATCTGCCTCAGGCTGCGCTAGCGTAGAGGGTCATCCCACAACTCACAGATTTCACGTGGAGCCATTACATCTCATCAGCTACTTATCAGAGGGGCTCTGCTCCAGTAACTTGCTCTGCTCAGAGTTCCATAATAGGGCAGTAGCACAGGAGCATGTGACATCTCTTCCACAGCAAACCAAAATCTTTGGAGCAACCCATCCAACCCGCTTTGCAAGGAGTAACTTCAGCAGGAAACACCAACCTCTGCTTCCAGGCAAGGCAACAGAGAATAAATCTCCATGTCCTGTGAACATCGTGTTTCCCATTCTTTAAAAAAAAAAAAAAAAAGCAATCACGTTGAAAAGTGAAATACAGTGTTTTCTACCTGAACACATCCATGGCTTCCCAGGAGGAAACTATGTGACAAGCAGCCAGGAAAGCACTTCAGCAAAGTCCCCTTTCCATTCCTCAGCAATGCTTCTTTTCCACAGTCACAAAGACGAAGACACAAGCCTCACACACAGAAAAGCCACAGCTGTGGCCCCATCACCAGCTGAGCTGCATCTATTTTTAAAGCTCGTTCCATGCACACAGCAGCGAGTCCTGCAGGCCTGATTTGTCTCTAGCCTTTGCACTTTAGGTAAAGAATAGACCGCATTTTATTTTTATTTTTTTTTAAACAAAAAAGGCTTTCTAAACCCTACCTTTTGACAAGTAGGAACTAATTAACTTCCTTACACAGGTGAAAACAACTACAGGGAGGGGTGGGACAGTCTCACACCTGCTGACCGCAGCACAAAGCCCAGAAGCAGAGCCCAGCTCTGAGCTCTGCTGGCCCTGGTTGGCGTGCAGAGCATCCCCAGCCATGGGCACAGCTGGGCAGGAAAGGCTGCGATCTCCTCCCTTGTGCTGCACTGAATGCTGGGCTCTTGTTGATCATTTGTAGCAGTAAACATGACAGCGAGTTGTAAAACAAAAGAAACTTTTTTTCATTCTGGACTTTGGAGGCTTTTTTGGTTGAGGGTGTGTGTGTATGCAATATTCCATCGGTTTTGTTCTCTGCGTATCTCTAGCTCTCAGCCTGCCAATGTTTAAGAAGGTAAGAACCACCCTGTTGGGTCAGGCCATGGTGCACATAGCCCCATGTTCTGTTACTAACAGGGGCAGATGGGTACGTTCAGGGTAAACTCACAAACCTGACCCTCCCTAGCGCTCGCAATCATTGGACCAGGGATGTTGGGAAATACAGCCCTGCCTATACCTCTCATTATCCTATGGACTTGGGATTTGCCCATGAAAGTCTCCATTAGCCTGTATCTGCAGGTTCACAAATGTATCTTCATGATATCCTGTAGCAGCAGGTTGCAGGCATTCAGGAAGTGCATTTGTTTATCTACACATGGGACATCTCAAGAAACCTGTTGCTGTAGCCACCACTGAAGTACTTGGTGTTCCTAGAAAAAACACGGCTTCTGTCACATACCCCTGCACCTTGAAACAGTGTCCTAGGTCTGTTGTGTCCCTTCCCAGAGCAGGAAGCATACACTGAACCCTGCCAGCCCCACACTCTCCTCCTCTCAGCACACTTTCTTCCTTTCCCTAGGACAGGTTCACCCCGCTGTCCCTCACAAATACTTCTGAAGCATCCTCCAGTCCCGGTTAAAGTGTGGATGATGAGCACATCTCACCTAACATGAGAGGAAGGCTAGTGGAGGGGGGGAGAAAATCCGGCATGATTGTTGTGTTCCCTGACAGGATGGATGGATGGATCCCCTCAGGGTGGAGTACGCACAAGAGAAAAACAGAAGCACGGTCTGATTTAGGACCTAAACAACACCGGCACAGGAGGCTAGCTTCAGCAGTTCCTCCTGCTGGCGGTAGGGCCGAGGCTTCTTCCTCCTGTCCAAGCCCCCGCAGGGCAGGCAGGTGGCCACAGCTGCAGCTGTCCAGTGTGTGGGCAAGCAAGTCCTTTCCAGCGGTGGTCCCATGCCCTCAGCAGCGCTTCTGCTCCCCGTGGACCTGCCTGCCACCAGAAAGAGCTGCAGTGTGACAGTCAGTGTCAGGCCCAGCCCTGGCAGGTGATTACAGACAGCCCAATTTTTAATCCTAATGCATCTACTCTCAGTTTTCAGTCAGACAGTCTCGCCAAGTACTAGGGATCATTAACACAAGAGCAGGAGCCCTTCAGAGCCAAACAGCAGACGAAGGACTCTTCAAGCACACACCTGCACAGCTGGAATAAGCCTTGTTTTCCTGGCAAGCCACACGGACTGAAAAAAGAATTAACTTTTTTTTTTTTTTAAAATGCCAGCAGCTCTCTATGTGTAAATGTTAGATCTGCTAATGGGGACTTGCTGCTACTCAGAGGTAATAAATGAGAGGCTTAATAAAGAGAAAACAGGTTTCTCCAAAGCCTTGTGCAACAAAGTGCTCCCTCTGTCTACCTTAGCCTGAATACAGAGATTCACCAGCAGGATAACTCAACAAGGCTCCCACTCTATCTTTCTCTCATTGCTCTTCTCAAGGATTTCTGTCTTCACTGCAAAGAAAATGTGACATAGGATCTCTGTCCCCAAGTCTAATATTAATAAGGGGGGGAATGTCTTAAAGTAAGCTGATCGTGAGCCTTTGTTTTACCTGCTTGGTAAACCAGCAGGATTTAGACCAGCTCTGGTGGGGTGGCATTTCACCTCACATCTCTGCAGCAAAACCATGAGAAGCGCAAGGACATGCAGTTGTGAATTGGTTTTGAAGAGATCGGGACAGCAGGCAGCTTGCCTTTGCAATCAGACTAGGGAAAAAAACCACAAACCCAAACCATTTCTTTAAGCTGCTGTTTACAACTTTACAGCATGTTTGTAACCCTGAGATGTGAAGAAATGCTGCTGTGGTGTTTTTTCTGGGTTTTTTTCTTAAATAAGATGAGAGGTAAGCCAATGAGATCCTTCTTGGCACTTTTGAGACCTCCCTTCTTGGGGCAGATAATTTTTGAGGTCACTTTCCTTTACAAAGCAAAATCCAGAGTTCCTCCTGTGCCACAGACAGATGCACAAGCCGCCCTAGAGATGGGACTCCACATGTCCCCCAGCTTTTTTGGCATGAAGCATACCGCCAAACAAGAAGCAGGCTCAGCTTCTGCAAGGAGCTGCCCTTGTACTTCTCAGCCCCGCTAAACCCCAACAGAATTACTAAAAACAAAGGAGAAGAAGCTCAACGGCATTGGCCCTGATGGGACAGACACCCAACATTTCTCCTGCGAGGTGGCCCTCTACCCGCAAAGCTTGAAGGGCTGTGCCATCTAGTGGTGAAAAGCCGCCGCAAAGCTCCCTTTCTACCAATCTTGGATACTAAAATCCTCCAAGATTTCAGACTAGATCTACAGTGGGAGCAATATCACCTGTTTAAGCAGCCAGTCCAGAGATAAGCACTTTGCCCTATCCATGCTGTCACTCCAGGATTCAGGAGAAACCCAAGGTCATCCTGGAAATGAGGACAAGGAAAAGCAAAATCAAGTCTGCCCTCAGTATTTGAATCCTTCAGAAAGTGTAAAAACTAAGGCTGCAATAAGCCTCACTGGTAGTACTTAAACCTTGCAATTGTTAAATAAACCTCGTGATTTTTGGAAAATAAGGAGGCTAACACAGAAAGTCAGAAGAAGACCTCCAAATCAGAGCCACAAAGTGAAATTCCTAGGTTCCTGCCTTCTGCCTTGGCGTGCCCCCCTCAGCCCCTCCGCTGCTTTGGAGGAAGGATGAGCATTTTCCCATGTGGCAGCAGTACCTCTACCTGTTGTTTGTGAACATGCCCCCACTCCACTAGCAACAGAAGTTGATCAGACCAGTTCTGTTCCTGCAGAGACAAAGGTCAAGTTGTGCCAGGATCAGAAGCCACAGCAGATGCGGTGCCGTCCAGCCACAAAAACCAAGAGGGCTTTAGGGGCTTGTCAGCACTGGAGAATGCAATCGATGCTGCAGACCTGGTGTGCCTGAGCTAGAGCCGCCTGTTCCTTGCACACACCAGCGCCCTGCACCAAGCTTGGCCCTCTCGCAACCGCTCAAGAGCCCCAGGCAGTGTCTCCTGTTTCTTCCAGGATAGTCTCAAAGCAGGGTCTTACAGAACTTGAGGGTAGCAACTCTTTACACTCATAAAAGCCAAAACCACTCATTTTGGAAACAACTGGTGCTCAAGAGACTTATTTTGATGCATTCTACCACGGCAAGGATATTGCCTGACATTTTTAAACACGGAAAAGGCTAACAGCTGATCAGCTGGCATTGAAGGGCTGATTTGAAACACAGGAACTGCAATTAACTAAAAATAAGCACGAAGTTCTCAGAAAGACAGAAGGCTCCTGATTAGGTCCTTAAACAAGAAGGAGCAGGGCACTCTGCTAGGAAGTTCAATACTGACTGCAATCAAATTTTAGCGTTAATGGAGCCCCACTGGTTCAACCTAGCACACAGTAGCAGCAAAACTTGCTTCAAGCCAGACCTAGCGTTATTTGTGAACAAACACATTTGCTCATAGGAGGATTTCAACTCCCCACACGGTGTGTTAAAATACTCTAGCATGGAGGAGAGGAAATTGATACGACATGCAGCAAGCTATCCTCCTCTGCAGTGGTTGTGAGGACACCGGATACCCATACCTTCTCATTTTGAAACCGCAGTCATCTGCGAAGAAGGCTGGAAATTTGAATGGGGTGGGGGTAGAAGTCAGCTTCGTGAATTGCACCGCACACAGGATTCAGAGACAAGCACCTCTCAGGCCACAGCTCCCTGATACACGATACACATCTTCTTACCCTTCTGAGTTCAGGTACACTGCCCGCACTCAGGATGAGTCCCTGTGGCAGTACACACACAGCAGGCTAGCAGAGGGAGATACCCCACAAAGAGTATGTCTGCAATACTTTGACAATGACCCCTAAAGTGACCACATTATGGTTCCACCCCATCCTCCTCTAGCTATTAGGGCCTCTTCGCTACCAAACCTAAAGGAACATTTGTATTATCCATTTCCCATGGTGGAAGCTGAAAAGCCCTGTGAATAGAAATGCAGGAAAAGAAAGTCCAAGATGCAGTATTTCACCTCAGTGTCCCCGTTTGCAAAAACCAGGATGTTAAGTCTTGGTTTGAATTCCACTGATGAAAGAGGTCTCTGGCCTTTAAGAGGCTTATTCCCCAGATTTCCATAGCAATAGCTCCTCCAAAGATGTCTACGCCCCAAAATCTCTGGGACATTAGTGCTGGTTAGTTCTGCTGTTCACTCTGTGGTGCCGCTCTGCCCACCCACAGGTCCATCTTGCCATTCCTTTCGCCTGGAGCCGAGTCCAACATCGCTACATGTGAACATAAGCCCTGGACCAGATGCAAAGTACAAAGCAGTGCTAAAAAGCTTCCATTCTATCCAGCTCTTGGAGATAACACTTCGTATGCCTTTTACTTAACAGAAGCAATTAGGGATGAAGCGTGTTCTCATTTACTTCTCCTGTACATCTTCACTTCTAAAAGAACTTCCTACTTTACCAACACACTTAGTTTTAGAAAAACTAAGAAGTCTACAACCAATCTTAAAAGTATCAAGAACAAAGGAGGGAGGAGGTGGTTAGGTTTTTGTTGGGTTTTTTAGTTGCTAAAATGAAATGACAGCTTTCAACGATCAGGCAGAAAAAACACCTTTAGTAACAACTGCTCTAAAAGATATAGCCTAACCTGCCCTTTAAAATGAAGTAATCTGTAGGTATTACACCAGCTAGAATGTGACTTTTGACAAGTAGTCTTTTGTAGCATTGCACACTCAAACAAGAAGTCTTATTCTACAAGCAAAATCCCATTAAAAAAAGTCAAAAAACCACTCGGGTCAAATATTCCTATCAAGTCTGATTACTTTATTTTTCGTCTGTGCAGTCAGTTAAAAGAACAGTTAACGATGAAAACAGACAACCACAGAAGCTTTAGGTACAGTATCGTAATGCTGAAGAAGCAAATGACCACACTGAACACATTCTTAATGCTGGTCATTTCCAAACAAAACAAAAGTACATACACAAGTCTAGTTCAGTGTAAAACCTGATATTAAGCAGCAAGTTGCTCACAAATTGCAGCACAGTATATGGCATTTACTGCAAATAGCTAGAGCAGCAATGCTTAGTGGATGAACTGCATAGAATTAGCCTCACAGGCAAACATTAAATCACCACGGTAATAATTTTAGTGGCTCCCCAACAGGTCTGAATTATGCAATTCGGCATGAACAGAGTTGCTTACACGACTCAAATTTTAGCAATAGCTTTTGTATTTTTCCCACCAGTCTACACTGTGTTCGTTCCAGCCTTCATTGCAGTAACTGTTTTCAATTAACTGTCACATACAACATAGGTAATTACTGCTTATTCAAAGTTACACAGCCCCTGCAACAAAGGTGATATGACTACATTTAAAATAAGAACCCAAAATACATTCAAGAGAATGGCTGCAACAATAAGGCAATAGACAGTTTTAAAAATAGATCCTACTAAACAAAACAAGACCAACTGTGTAACCTGTTGCCTTCATAAGCTTTCAGACTTGAATGGGTCAATTCAAAGTTAAGTGCTTACCCACCAGTAACGTTTCAGAAGTACATTGGTAAAAATATTCAAAGACATGAGTATATTGGACTGCCAGCAATCACAACCCAGGTCTTATCACAAGTACGCTCTCACATACATAGCTTTGCTTTTACAGGTTTGCATGAAGTGCCCTCTACAAAGATTTTTACTACAGACTCCTTCAGGAAAAATTATGCATTGACACAAGACATCAGCATTCCAAAATTCTTCAAAACCACATAATATAAACCTTTGGCCTGCTACTAATAAGATCATTAAAGTTACGCACTAGGATGATAGCATTATTGGCAGCTATGTCACAGCAACATTAAAAAAATAGCATCAGCTGTTTAAACAAAAAAAAGACTGAAAATAACTTTGCGGAGTGAAATGTACACCTGCATAGAGCAAAGAAGGGAGAAGGAAGTTGTTTGGCTAGAGCAGATGAGCTACCCAGATGTTCTACATCCATCTTATTGCATATTTGATCAGTGTCAGCATTCAAATCCACATGGATTTTTTTCCTTCATTAACTTGCTCCAGAGTCTTGATTCTTGCACCTTTAGAGCTACCCTGACTAGCTATGTATATTGCTGTAACTTCACATTTCTTCACAGCTACTAGAAGCAGAGACTGAGCTAACTATTACTTATCTCAGCCAGGGATACTACAAGCATCAGCCTTTTGCCACCTTCTGTGCACTGAAGTCTAGGTAAAAGTGATGTGCAGTGGAGTGTCAATATCCTACGTCAGTACAAAAAAAAATAAAAAATCTTTATTTGTAAGCCTATATGAGCAAAGCCCAAGACAAAGATGCTAAAGATGTTTAAGAAAAACGTACCAGTACTTGGTTAGCCCTGATAAACTGAAAGTCTCATCATGTGAAAAGACAATGTCACAATATTCTTGTGTCTGTATAAGTTGTGCAAGGCAAACAACTGAAAGCAGCAGGGAATAGAATCTGATTGCTTTTGCTCAGTTTAAATAAATGTGAATTTTACTAATAAAAAACATCATTAGGCATTCCCTTGCAAGCAGACAGGATAGGGGGAGGAGACTATCAATATTCCTACACGTATTTAAAGGATATGTGCATAGCACTGCCTAAACCTGCTTGAAAATGTAACCCTGTAATACAAAGATTGCTTATACATACATGCTAGTAAACAAAACAGACCT
This sequence comes from Burhinus bistriatus, assembly GCA_013397275.1. Taxonomy (NCBI): domain Eukaryota; kingdom Metazoa; phylum Chordata; class Aves; order Charadriiformes; family Burhinidae; genus Burhinus; species Burhinus bistriatus. Next base: position 55,416 of record VYXH01009421.1, read on the forward strand.
TTAGACTCCAAAGGAAGGTCAGGGCTGATCTTATATATTTTAATACTGAAACATCCAAATCATTTTATGAAGTGAATGCTCTCGTTAGCTTTTCAGCAGTACTTACAGATGACAAAGTAAAACATAAAGGCATTAGAAGAGTGCTCTTTTCCCAGATGTAGGCCTACTTGATGAAAAAGCTAAATTTTACTGCTTTTAGCCATATAAATGAACCAAACTACAAGTTTGGGAATCATAGGTTTAAACTTCTTAACAGCTGAAAGTACAAGACCAATTTTGTAGTCCTGTTTAAAAGTTTTTATACAGGGAACAATGATCCAAACACCACCACATATCCAAGCTTTGAGAGAAAACTGAAGCTGTTCATGACAAGACATATTGGTAGTTCTCTCTCATACACATATCAGAGGTGGTACATACACGTTCCTCCTCTTTCCAAAGGTCTCATGTATCAGTCTTCAGAGTTGTTAGATAAACAGAAGTGGAGCTCTTCATTCTGAAGTGCAATGTCAAAATAGCTGTATAACTCACTCTCAAAGAAAACAGAAGCAACGGCTTATTACTGTTAAAAAAATCAGTAAGTCCTCCAGCAAACATGAGGTACCAAATTCATTGCTATAACACTATCAAAGTGTTACAGTGACATCTACCAAATTGGTCAGAATGCCTTAACTGGTTCCAGAAAAGAAGTTATGTCAGGTATCATATACCTGATGTAAAGGTGTACAAAGTGAACTTGAGAACTGCTTAGTATCCAAAACCTAAAGATGACACTTCAGAATACTAAACAGTGAGTACCTAACCGAGGCACCTTACCCGTCTCCAACACAAGCTGGACTTGGAGTAAAAGGTTCAGGAAAAACCTACAGAAACCTAGCAGGGCTGTTTAACCTTTCTTGTGCCAAAACCAAGAAAACAGGTCTTGCCACCTGACTCTTTTTTTTTTTAAAAAAAGGATATAATAAAAACCTCCAAATCATGTGCATCTAATATTGATTTTTCATACTTCATTTATAGTTTTTACATAGATAAGAACAAACTAAAATCTCACTTTAGGATACTTTCTAAAGCAGTATATTCTCTCAACCGTTTTTCAAGTTCACACATATTATCAAGGTTGAAGAAAAAAATATATACTCATATATAGCTAAGGAAATAAAACTCAATTTCACTATATGTAGTTACAGTGCTGTAAAGAAAAAATAATTTAGAAACCATTTCAAGTCTGAAATGTTTACTATGTTGAGACTAATGCACAGGCTAAGCCTATGGTCCAGGACCTGTTTTAAATCTATGTGCAGAGATGCCCTCCCTGAACCTCCACTGAAGTAGCATACATTGATAGTTCAGAAGTAAAGGTCCACAGGTATTAATATTACCTCTTAAATCAGTTTTTGAGTAACATCAAACCACTGAACGACACAGTGCAGAGGTGCTTAAGCATTCATAGTTAGTCAGAATTTCAACGGAGTACTTTAGGTTGTTTCTTCTGTAGGTGCCCTTCGCTGTCGAGCAGATTTCTGTCTACCTCTCTGAGGCGAGGGTGGCGTCTCCTGTTCAGCTTCAGTCTCAGAAGGCTCATTGTCTCCCTGTTGGGACCCCGTATCACCTATCAATTCTCTCAGGAATTTGAATTTAGACAAAAACAATTGCCAGACCACGTACCAGCCTGTAAGAGAAAGAAAAAAGGTACTGCTTAGTTACTTCATACAAATTGATAGTCAGGTCTCAGGCAAAGTATACCAGAAAAGTAAGAAAAAAATTTTATCAGCTCCCATTCTCTAATTGCCAACTCTCAACCCCAACACCCTTTCACAAAACATCCACTCCTTTCTACAGTCCTATAAATACCAATTAAAAAATAAAGTTTGTCCTCATCTGGCAACAAACATTCAAGCTCCAGGCAAGGACATACACATTCCAAATTGTACTGCCACAACAAGCAGTAGGCAGATGATCACCATTGCAGATAAAGGTCTTAACTGTCAGGAGAAAAGGAATTTCTGTGGTTATACCTAAAACAAGGGCTCAGAATTCATTACACAGGCACTGTAAAAAGATAGCACTAGGGTTTCTACCCTCATTCAAACACATCGTTCTGAAAACCTCATTTTAAAAGCTCCATTACATAATCACTATTAAGCACGCTTGTGGAGATCTTGAAATTAATACTATGTTTTATAATAAATCCTATTCTGAAATGCACAAGGTCTTCCTTATCATGTTCACTAAAAGACTGCATCCCCCAAATTCAAGGTGTTCCCTCACCGTGCCCAAATCCCATTAAAGTAAAATTAACATACTCCAGTAAATTTGTGTTCTGCTCCACTGCTAAAATGCTCCGGGTCTCAAAGCTATACAAATAAAGAGTTGAGATGGTCACATTTCTAGAATCCCTCTTGAAAAAAAAATTTCAGATCCAGCTCCTCCTCTCTCTTGTATAAGTGTTTCTATGTAACAGGTAGCCAAGGAATTTTAAAAAGCAGATAAAAATATATTTAAACCAAAAACAGAATCTTCCTTTTTAAAAGGAAGTATTTAAGTATTATCTAAATATTTAGGTCAAGAGACACTGGAGTTTACCGAGCTGAGAACCAGCAACATCCCTTTCTCTCTCGCTAGCCAGTCAAGTTTCACCATACATAGAACACGAATGTAACTTCTCTGCGAAATACACAGTTAAGTAGCATAAAATTTAAACAGCTATTAGAAAACATATGCTATATAAGCATCATTTGCAACACCAAAAACCATGTCTTGTGTAAAGCCATAAATTAATACTCCCATTTTCTGTTGAGAAGGTCTTGCTATCCAAGCCTACACAAATATTAAGAGCACTGTTTCACAGAGCTAGGGAAACCCATCCTCCCAATTACACAGCTGTCAGCAGACCTCTGAGCATGGACAACAGGGGCATATTAGGGAAGGGGAAGAAACACTAACAAGTCACAATTGTGTAACCACAACACTACCATTTTTCTTCCTCTTCTGTAATCAGAGTCACACCAATACGAGCAGGCCATTGCTTAGGACGAAACAAGATCCCACTCTTCCCTCCCTCCTGGAATACTTTTCACATCCTGCAGACTTTTAATTGCCGTAACTTCTCTGCTGTTGAGGAGATTTGGAGGAAAGCTTTTACAGGACAGTCTTATGATCTAAATTAATTCCTAAAGCCTACACCAAGCATTTCCTTTTCCATTAATACCTAAACCTTTAAGTGACTTGTGATTAAAGTGAATCTGACATCCCACAAACGTATTAAATCCCCCTGCACCTAGAAAAAACCTCAATGGCAGATGTCTAGTTTTGGTGTCTTTTTTCTTGAAGTAGCTACTTTTTGAAAATTTTGTCCATTGAAGGGTATTTCGGGTCTCTGGGACTAACAATGCTTTCTGCATTCTGAAGATCGTAAATGAATCCATTCTTCTCATGGGTCTAAACCTCATTAAGGAGTAATCACATTTCTAAAACCCATGCTCATTTCTAGTCCACGGGGGGGAACGCATGAAATATTGCAAGTGAATATAGGAGACTTGCAAGAAGTGAGACCTATGCAGAATATTACAAGCCATTTAAAAATGTCTTCTACTCCTCAATTTGTTGACAGAGACAACATTTCAGACACTAGACTCCGAAGTGCATGAAAAGCATGCAGTGTACTTTCTGCTAAGTTCACTCAAGCGTGCATGTGTCGGGAGGAACTCTCAGCTACAGATTGTTTTGTTGGGTTTTTGTTTGTTTGGGTTTTGTTTGTTTAGTTTTGGGTGGTTGGTTTGTTTTGGGTTTTTGTTGTTTTGTTTGTTTGTTTTGAGGGTTTTTTTGTGTTTTTTTTGTTTGTGGTTTGGTTTGTTTTTTGTTGTTGTTGGTTTTTTTTTTTAAATCCTACCTAAAACACCTGCAAAGTGAATTACTGCAAAACAGACATTTCTTCCAGAGAACACCAGGGCAGGGGGGGCAAAAATATTCATGGCCATCCCAAAATAGAGTTATATAGGGCACTTTACAGAAGCATGACTTGAATATATTTGGTACAAATAAATATTCCATTAAGTATTTTTTAACTTAGGCTAGATAAAACAGACCATACGCTTCCTTTATCACTGCAAACAGAATCTATCACTTCACACACAGAATTAATATTGGGGGGGGCAGGGGTGAGAAAGAAATACTAAAGAACATTCACAGTTCATTTGCGGACACTCTCAAGAAAACCAGTATTAATTTTTTTCTGTGTTTGGTTTGAGATAGAGCACAATGATGTGAGTATCCAAAATACTGACTGCCATAAACAGACTTTAGAGCTCTCTAGCTCAAGAGGACAAACAAGACCGTAAATAATCAGCCGACAAGACTAGTCACAGTCAACAAAAACCAGACCAATGATAATAGACAAGTGAAAGGAACCACAATACAGCACACTGAAAAGAAAATTACAACAGCCTTACCCAATGATGATAGTGGGAGGATAACCAGGCTTGGAAACTAGAGTTTCAAAACCTCTTAAGATCTCCTAGCCTGTACCAGAGACATTTAGGTATAAGGTAATCAAAGTAGAAAGATTTCTTTCTTTCACTTGCTCTAGTTACAGAGCCAGCTTGCATGGAAAGTTAAAAATTCCCAAAACAAACACACTTGTCTGAATCAAGTTAAGACTACCTCTTCAGCTGAGACTCCCCGTCACCTCACTGTTACTAAACACTTAAATAAGAATTTCCTTGGAAATAACCAGACTACTAAAGAACAAGTTATTCTGGGTAAGAGAAACTCTCTCCAGCAACAATACCAACTAAATACAGCATTAAACAAAACCATACACAGATAAAGCCTGGAGGCAGATTCATAGTACTGAGTTCTGAATCAGAAGACAATGCATTTGCTATCAATTTTGCTGCCTCCTAAGAACACTGCAAAATGGTAACACCCAACATCATACCATACTGAAGAACTGTAAGTTGTATAATAGCATATTTTTAAAAATAAAGTAATTTAAAACACACAAAAGTGGAAAATGGGCATTTCTGTACATCCTGGTCTTTACGCAGCTCAGTTTAGCTTTGCAACAATTTTGATGTAGAGCTCTTCCTGGACAGGTAACTGACACCACCGTTTTGCATCTTAAATCCTTCCCGTTTGTTCAGGCAAGCCGCTCTCAAGGAAGTCCTACTGGTTTAACTTCATCACACACAAAATATTTGATTTGAATCAGTCTTCCAGTGCTTACTTTATCTTCTTTAGCCATTTGATTTACCTTTTCAAACCATTCGTAGCTCAACTGAACCTGTGGAAGTCAAACAGCATACCCACAATACATCTTCAGCAAACAAGCAGTGATGATATACAGACTATAATACATATATAACATTTCTACACTGAGAGGCAACTTCTTTCACCAATTAAAGAAGCAAGTCAGCTCCAACAGTACATCATTTCAACGCAAAGCAGGGGCTCCAGCTCTTGGTGTAGCAGATACCTGAATCCAGACAGAGTCAAGAATTCCTGTCTACCACAAACAGTACTTTGCATTTAGGCAAAATAGCAGCTCCCAGCCTTGCAGAGTTTAGAACTCACTAAAAGCTGGGAGCCACTGTCTCACTTAAAATGCCACAGCCAGGTGCCATCCAAAGACATTTAAGCCACATCTGGCATTGTGCCATCAGTATATCAACCCCTGTTATAGAACATGAAGCAATGTGTTTGTAAAGGTGGGACCGTGAGTCAAAGCCTCTTTTACTGACTCATACATAGATTTATGTAACATGTATGTAATATCAGGATGTTAAGCAGATTTTTATGATTTGACTATGTTTCATCAAAAGCTACATTTTCTGTTACTTCCCACACCAGCTCTTAATTCTTTGTAAAGGGGAAAGAAACAAAGTGGTCTGACTACAACATCACTCCCCCTCAAAAGGTGAGCGGTACAAGTCGCAGGTCCATGTATTTCATTCACCTTATAATGGTTTGTACACAAAAGCTAACAGAGGGAGGGTTTTCTTTGTTGGAGCACATTTTCCTCTTCCATTTGAATGAGGAAGAGCAAACAAAACAAAAAAGAAACAGGTCTAATATGGAGTGTGGGGGTAAAGCAAACCAATTTTTCTTATGTGAAATCCAAATGAAACCAAGAAAGGGAGGTGATGCAGTAACAGTGCAAGACAGAGTCTGAAGATCTGGCTTCTATTTCTGACCCTACTATGGACTTCCTGTGCAGTCCTGCAAGATCATTTTCAAATCAGTAGTGACACACAGGTAAAATAGGATGCTACCACTCCAGCACATGAAGACTAATTTAGAACTGGGTTATTACCAAGGTGAATGTTGCCTGTATTCAAATGCTGAAGTGTCCATCACACAAAATCCTAAGCAGCTATAGCTGAAAAAAAAAAAAAAGCGAGCACGGGGCTCTAAATGCTAACCTGAGATTTGGGAGAACAGGGTTCTACCGAGCGCTGTGTCAGATTTCTTCTGTGACCACAGAAAAGTCACTTTAACACTGTGCCATTTTTAAGATGTAGATAATACACTGCCCTAGTGGATAGCTTTGCTATGGAGAAGATCAGACTGAAGGAAGCATACACTGTGATATTGGAATAACAGAAGACATCAGGTGACACAGTACTTGGCTCTGCACAGCTCCTTAAACCCGGTCCCATTTACTGCAACATCTACCACATGCTGCTTGCTGACTGATCACAAGGAAGCTTGCTCTCTTCCGATCTCCCATTTATAATAGTTTCAAAATTCAGCTTCAAATTAAAGGGGATGTTCTCTTTGTTGCTGGTCTAATCAAGCATGACTTCCCTCATCTTTTGAAGTATATTACAAGATCCACTCATTTAAGATAGTTACAAAACTGTTTAAAAAAAGCATTAAAGAACAGTTATTCAGGTAGAATTTAGGGCTCAAATATTTTCCCATCTGCAACTGAATTCCAACTTGTGAAGCAAACCACACGCTTGTTCAAGCACTTTGAGTTACATGATTTTTGTTTTAAGGTCACATCTCTCAAACCACATCTCATTAGCCTCTCTTGCCAAATGAGATGAACACTTCCATCTGTTCCACTGAAGGCACTTCTGCAATTTTACATGGCTCCATGCATTACTACATTGGGAAAAATAAAACAAATACCCAGCAGTAAGCAGCCCTAGAGTTCACCTTGGTTGGCATTTTATCTTATCCTACATCCTTGATTATGCATGAATTCCTGCAGAGGAACATGGAATACACAAACGCAGCAAAGAGACTACCAGAGAAGGGAAATCAGAAAAGGTGGGGCAAAAAACCCCAACAGTGGAAGCAAGTTACCTCAGTCCCACTTTTAAAAGAGCAACTGAAAAATTGCTATGTTTACAGTCCCTCAATGGTTTCTATGTCAGATGTGACCAGTTTACAAATAGAAATGTTGCTAGCTGTAAGCCTTCCGTGCTTCCTAACAAATTCAGATTAACACTGAAAGTAGCAGTTGCAAGCATCCAGAAGTGTTTAAAAAAAAAATCAGGTCATTCATTCAAAGTACTTTTATAGACAAAAATACCTAATTCAGGCATAAACATTTGCTTTTCACATGGCTGAAGAACTGGTCAAAATAACTTCTGACAGTTTGTGCTTTGAATTTTGTCTATTCACTTTAGAAAAATGATAAAACTATACTTTCCTCCCATTATTTAAGTTTTGATAGCACTTATCACATCATATTTGTGATAAGCAGCAGAAATCCACGTGATCCGAGGATGTCTCCTGGATAATTAAGTCTATTGTTCTCTGCAAGCATTCACACCGTGAGTCCTTTTATAAGCTACTCAAAATCCAAGTTATAGATCTTCAGGCTCTTGACCCTGTCAGTCCTTTTCATAAGGCTGTTTCGATATCTGTCATCAGATGGCTGTAACATATTCTTATCATCAGATTAATTTTACTCCAGATTATATTCAGCCATTCTTGTGTCAGGTTTGTCCGTTAATTTATACACCTCACTGGCTGGCATTTTCTTATATCCTGTCATACATAGCACTCGGTCTCCCTGGGAGTCTAACAGGCTATAAAGACTAGAGACCTGTAGGTAAGACAGTGGATAAGATACTGCCTATCACCGGCAGAGATAATTAAATTGGAAGTAGCTTGTACTCAGTTTTTTTCTAGTAGTGGTCTTGACACTGTTTTCCTTGAATATTTTCCATTAATAATCATGGCACAAGAACTAGAAGTGTACCAATATTAATTAATAAATGTTGTATGATAGGGAAAAATCATTACAAATACTGTAAATCATTATCAAATCCTACTGAGTCACTTCTAACAGGGTAAACAGTTCAAATCCCCACCAATGAAGGTGTCAGCTTCCTATATTCAGTACTTTTGAAACCTAGGTGACTTTTAGCAACCATTTTATAAGCTTTGATACTGTTCAAAGTAAAATACATCAAAGGATTCCAAGCAAAGTATTCACTGAATCCAAGTTGAATGTACAATACAGAACTCCAAACTGCTAAGTATTTATAAGCCACTTAAAAACAAAGTAATTTATTAATTACTGTTGCTCTCTCTAAGCAAGAAAGCACTAGGAGAAGTTTAAGTTAGCAGGCAAAGTTGAAGACATCCTTAGCATTTCAATTCCATTTGTCACATAGACACAAAATAAGAAAGGCCTGGAGAAAGTGATCCTCATTTCCGATTTTGAACAGCATGTTGCAGCATCATTTTAATCTTTCAGCAAGAGAGTAAGCAGAGATCTCATATGCATACTCTGAAAACATAAAAAAACCTAGCAAGTACCATGTTTCATCTTCTGAAAGATTGAAAGTGGCCAGGCAACACCTAATGAGCACATAGAAAGATAAATAAAAAACCACCCAGAATAAATATCCATTAAGGTGACCATTTAGTCTGTAACAATGGACAGTACAGGACACATAGGAAAAGAGCACAAGACCAGGGAAAGTATAGAAGGTGCACACTCATATACTCTTGCAGTCCCAGTTACCTGTATTTCAGAAATTTCCTTACTCGAGTATTAGTACTATGGCTTAAAGATGTTGACCTTTCTTCCATGAACTTTAAATGATAAAAGTTTCAGCATCAAAAATATTCTTTGTTAAAGAACTTGCACTTTATTTCCCCATTGCCTAAAAGAAAGCTTTTTAAGCCTGTTGCTTGATCATTTAACTTTACGTACTCCAATTCCTCTATGATGACGAAATTTCACAACCGTTCCCAGTTCGCCTTTTCCATTCTAACTCAGTTTTATAACCATCGCCCTTCCTCTAGTCATCTGTTTTCCAGGCTAGACAGATCTAACCTATTCAGAGTTTCTTCATGCAGAAATCATTACATAGCTCTCACCATCCTATCTTTTTAAAAAGAAACTAGAATTTTTAATTTTTTTTAAATAACATTTTAGTAAGAAAATACACTGTTTGAGACACAGGCACACGGTAGATTCCTGTAGCAATATAATTTTAAACCTCTAATGTTTGATTTGCCTATTTGCTTGCCACAAAGCATTAAACATATTTTGGAGAAACGCTTGCAATTACTGCAGTTAATCCTTTCTTTGGGATAGTAAGAGCTCAGTCTGAAGCCGTTATTTTTCTCCACATAAGTTACATATACATATATTTCCACACTTTTTACTCCATTACTCCACATACGTTAATACTGCATTTCACCTCCCATCTTATTATCCAGTCCCTTGATATTGAAAAATCTTTTCACAGTGCTCTGTCATTTTGTCCACAATGAACAATTTATTTTTAAGTATTAAATGTCAGCTGACTCTTCACTTTGCTCCCTTGGTTTTCAAAAATCACTTATAAATCCACTGGGCATTTCCTTTTCATTTTGCAAGTCTTCCACCACAGGCTATGCCATAGTTTGAGTTTGGGGATGGTGTTTTTTGGGGTGGGTGTTTGGTTTTTGATTCTTTTTGGGTTTGTGGTTTGTTGTTTTTTTTGTTTTGGGTTTGTTTTTTTTAAGAGCTCTAAGTTCAGCATATTGTTCACAACACGCACATGCACTACACTGCTGACTCCTTCCAAGAACTCCAACAGACCTGCAAGTCGTGCCTCCCATCGAAATAATCCTTCTCTGCATTAAAATAAATGCAAGTCTTGGGTNAGCCGGGCCAGCCCTTCCGCACCTCCTCGCCCCCGCCGCCGACGGGAGCGGGCGGGACTCACCGCACAGCATGAAGAGCAGCACGCAGGCCAGAGTGGCCACGATCACCAGCAAGGTCAGCCCGATGCTCTGCCACATGGTGCCGGCCGCNTGCTTGCCACAAAGCATTAAACATATTTTGGAGAAACGCTTGCAATTACTGCAGTTAATCCTTTCTTTGGGATAGTAAGAGCTCAGTCTGAAGCCGTTATTTTTCTCCACATAAGTTACATATACATATATTTCCACACTTTTTACTCCATTACTCCACATACGTTAATACTGCATTTCACCTCCCATCTTATTATCCAGTCCCTTGATATTGAAAAATCTTTTCACAGTGCTCTGTCATTTTGTCCACAATGAACAATTTATTTTTAAGTATTAAATGTCAGCTGACTCTTCACTTTGCTCCCTTGGTTTTCAAAAATCACTTATAAATCCACTGGGCATTTCCTTTTCATTTTGCAAGTCTTCCACCACAGGCTATGCCATAGTTTGAGTTTGGGGATGGTGTTTTTTGGGGTGGGTGTTTGGTTTTTGATTCTTTTTGGGTTTGTGGTTTGTTGTTTTTTTTGTTTTGGGTTTGTTTTTTTTAAGAGCTCTAAGTTCAGCATATTGTTCACAACACGCACATGCACTACACTGCTGACTCCTTCCAAGAACTCCAACAGACCTGCAAGTCGTGCCTCCCATCGAAATAATCCTTCTCTGCATTAAAATAAATGCAAGTCTTGGGTCCACATAAGGAAAAACCCCCAAGAGCTGCTCTCAATCTATTCTAGCAAACAGATGTCAAAAGCTGAGGAGTACCAGTAGGAAGTTTACTTTTTCCATTCACTGGCATTTCAGACCCACGTAGAGGTGTAGAAAGTGACTGCTCAGTAGTCCATTCACTAAAAAGGCTGCCAGCTACAGATTAGTCACCGAATTAAGCTCTGGAAGCATTTCAAGGCTCAAAATTATTTGGAAACAAAGAGAAGGGGGCGCTGCGAACCACACACGCTCCCCTACACCCCGGGGCACGGTGCCCTTTCATTTCCTTTAGTCAATCTGANGGCCCCCTCAGGCGCTGAGGTGAGGGCAAAGGCCCGCCGGCGCCTACGGGGAGGAGGCCGCGCCTCGCATCGCTGCCCGCTAACCCCCGGGGAAGGGAGGTGGGCAGCTCCACTACCCAGTCGAGAGGGCGAGGGGAGCCGGGAGAACCCGGGCCGAGCCGGCAGCGGCACCGGCCCCGTCTCCTGCCGCCGCTT